>LOEQ01002239.1:164319-180057 GCA_001685075.1 Bramus lutescens | reverse complement strand
TGTGTGTGTGTGTCCGTGTGTCTGTGTCTGTGTGTGTGTCTGTGAGTGTTTAGACATTTCTATTAATACAGTATTTCTAACCCTATTATTATTATGGTTCAAATGTAACATATCCTTGAACTATGGATTGGGAGATATTCTGGGGTTTTGATCCTGAGGGTTGCAACCTAACAATACATGAGTCTATCCATAAATTTATAGTACAATGGCGGGGTTGAGATATTCTTCAATAAGAAATATAAAAAGGATCATTCATGAAACCACATCTTAGTTTAAAGCTTAATTATTCTCTTTCTCTAGATACAATTAAAGTAAATGAGAGTTCCAAATGAAGACTATGGACTTATTGCAGTGGAATGGTTGGTCTAGTGTGTTCATGTACAGAGATGCATCCTAGGAAAATGACTAGACAAAACATGGTGAAAAGATTGATGGACCATGATTCCTGCCAAGGTCCACGTCAGAAATACATGGAGGCAATTCCAAAATTAGTCTAGTAGAGTGTACTGTCTCTGAAGGAGGTTGCAGAAAGAGTAAACATAGAAGAATCTAGAAAGAAAAAACTGTCACAAATTCACACAGCTTTTTACACACACACACTTATGTAGGATCAATTACCATAAATATTAAAGAAAATAATTTACTTGAAGTATTTGAAGTATTTTGTATTTCAATAATTATCAATATTAGTATTATTTAATTAGATCTTTGCACTATTTAATAGTAATAGACTAAGTCTATTTGGTTAGTCCATTTTCATTACTATAACAGATTGCAACTCATAAAAGTATATCTATGTCACTCACAATTCTGGAGACTAAGAGTTCAAATAAATAAGTCAGTCAATGAGAAGAATCCTCTTTGCTACACAGCCTTAATGGTATCACAGTGGAAGGAGTGTGGGGGAGGAGGAGCATTTTGATTGCCAAAAAGCATAAGGGAGACTGAAGAATGTTCTTTACGACAAACTTTTGTAAGAAATAGCTATAGAGGAAAACCCACCTTAGTTCCTTCTATGGGCCTGCCACCAAAGAACTAAGAGCTCCACAGAGCCACACTGGAAACCAGACTTCTGCCATTTGAGTCCTAAGGAGACAAACTATGTGCAAACTATAGTGAATATTAATAATTAGTAATGATAACAAGTACTAATTAAATGCTTTTCTCCTTGGTACCCTATTGAAAATTCCAATAAAAGTCTATATGAAAATCTATCTCAGTCCTAGATTATTTTTTATTAATCTGATGGAAGCTAATGTCATTGAAGAAGATAAAACCTCAATTGAGAAAAAGCCTCGAACCAGATCGGCCTATGAGCCATTTTCTTGATTAATTGTTGATATGTTGAGGTCCAATCCATTGTGGGTGGCGCCACCCTGTGTTGGCTGACCCTAGATGATCAGGTATAAAAAGCAAGCTGAGCAAATCATAGAGAACACGCCAGTGAGCAGTGTTCCACTGTGACCTTTCTTCCAGTTCCCATCTCCAGGTTTCTAGCCTGACTTTTTTCAGTGACGAAATAAATTTAGTAAATTTGGTCAATTTCCTAGCCAAGTTGCCTTTGATCTTGCTTCCTTATCATAGCAATAGCAACCTTAACTAGAACAAGCCTTTTCATATTATTTAGGTGTTCCACTATTTTTCTCCTAAGTTCTGGTGTAACTACTGAGTGTATAGCTTTGAACTGGAAACCCTCCATTTCCCCTCTACTGAAGACCAAGACTATGCTGCAGAAAAAAAGGGGGGCATTGAATTGAATTTGTGTATAAGCTAGAGGCCTATACCTTTGCTGGATCATTGATTACCTAAGTTATCAGGATGAATTCAGGCAAGTTTTCTGGGTGTTCATTTTCTAATAAGCTCCCTGGTGGAGAAAGTCAGTCCAGCATCCCAGAGTTTGGAGAGGGGGGAAGTCTAAGGTGGAAAAATGGTTTCGCCACTGCCCACATTCTTTTCCTCAAAGGAGGCATTTTGAATTAAATTTTATATTCCTATCAAATTACCAAGCGTAAAGTCCACATGTTCAAAAAAACATGGGCCTAATTAGAAAAGAATGTGCTAAATTTGACAAGGAGATGGTCCGTCCACACCTTTTATTTTTTCTTAGAATCAGCCTGCAGCTCTTCAACCCATGCTTTCATTCATTTCCTCCTGAAGTCAAAATCATTTAAATTCATGGGTTTTTTTTTTCAGATACCTTTAGGACGGTTTTTTCCCCTCTTTATTTCTTTCTTGGGGTATAAAGGCCAAAACAGCATGAAGAATTCAAGATTGAAGAAGCAGGCTCATTTTGTTTTCAACTTATTATTTTTCGCTGAGGATATTCAAGAGAGAATTGTTCTTTTATCTGGAAATAATATCATGGGCTAATCATTATTCAAAGAATTTTTTTGGCTGGGTCATACCACCACTTAGAGTTCTTAATCTCTTCTCTTTGGTCTGAATTAATTTGAAGAAAAGTAAAACTTTGTGCATGCTTGCTCGCCAGTCCTTCTCCCCTCTCAGCACACAACAGGGCCTCCTGAGCAACTGCTGAAGTTTCTTCCCATTAGCTTGGCGCTTCTCAACCCAGGAGGCCACGCTTTCATCTGTAAACTTGATAATCTCATTAAGTGCCCCTTCTTGCCGAGCTTTTATAATAAAATATTGTTAAATAAGTCTACAGAGCCCTAGCACTTGTCTCTGGAGAATACGGTTCTTAATAATTCATTAAGTTAGAAAAGACAAAAAATTTTCTCTAAACTTTTTTTTTTAATCTCTAAAAGCTAGTTGGAGCGACATGGCCAAATGTTAGTCCTGAGTCCACAACCATTGCGTTCATTGCAGTCATTTGCACTGACCACTGAAACTCTATCCGAAACAGATAGGCATCTAATACAAAGAAAGGACTCAGATGTCAGAAAAATTGTCATACGTCTGATAAGAAGACCCGTGTGGAATCATGGTAAGCATGAGCTGTATTACTCTGCCTCTCTACCTTTAAAATACATTGTGTAATACCTTCTACTGTGATTGGATCGTTTCCTAAAGTCAAGTACCAAACCCAGTACTGAGTATGAAAACGTTACATGAGGATTTCTCCCTTGTGGATACATTAGGGCCCTTAGAAAATTCACTTCACACGGAGTTTGTCTCTTCTGCTCTCCCACTTTCTGCCATGCAGTAAATACTGCATCTCTCTCTGGAGAATACAGTCCTCACCAGACAGCTAAATCTAAATGTGGCTTTGTCTCGAGCTCATAGTCTCCAGAACTGTAAGAAACATTTCTGTTGTCTCTAAAATGATCCAATATCATGTATTTTCATAGCAGTACTGAAAGCTTAAGATACCTGTATCAAAAAACTATAAGTATGAAAATATATGACCCATGCATAGTAGATGCTTAACAACTATATTGTGGATTAAAAAATGAGCAAAGTCGGGTGCACAAGTGACTTGAGAGTGGGAGTGTAATAAATAAAAATGACAAATACATTTTTCTTGTTCATTAAGCTACACAACTAAATAAGCAGTTTCATTTATAGCAAATACACTCTCACCAGAAAGAAATAGATGTATAGAACAGTAGACAAGAAGCCTATGCTAACGTGCTTTTCTCAGCAGAATCTATGGCTGCTAAGGTGTTCACCTAGAGTCCTATGAGCACTAGTTGAGTGATTCCAATGTCAGTGTTCACTTTGAAATGCATTTGTTACTATGGAAACAATGCAATTTTTGGAAAGGAAAAGGTTTAATGGCACACACAAGTGTACTGAACACTGCAAATTTCTTCATATCCCTTACAGATAGATGTGCAAAATAATATGGAGAATTCCTTGAATATTGCATCATGAAAATATATATTTACAGGTATTAAAAGTTGATAAATAATTGGAAACTATAGAATTTAAATCAGGTATAATATTCTCATTAACGATCTCCCTAGTATCTTCAACACAAAGGAAGTTATTTATGCTGATAGCTATCATAACAAGCAGAGAATAACTCAAGTTTAGCATGTGTTGGGGCTATTTGTGAACATGAATGAATGTCTCTTTTAATGAATTGATCCAAAGCAGGGACTCTAATTTATGTGTGTCCACTGTTCCAGTGCCCAGTAAAAGGTTTAGGGCAAATTTTGTATTCAATACACTTACTTATCTTTTCATAAATTTTCACTTTAGGTCGACATGTAAGTAATGATAACAGTGATGTATTTCTGTTTGAGTGTGTACATGTGTGTGTGTGTGCATGTATATGTAAGTGTGTGTGTACACATGCTCCTCCATTCACACATCGAGGTAAGAGGTCCGACTTTGATGCCTTTCTTCTCCTTCCACCTTGTTGAAGATATGGTCTCCTATCACTTGCCACTTCAAATGCTAGGCTGGCAGGCTCATTACTATCAGAGAAATCTGTCTCTTTCTATAATCTGATTAAAGACTATTTCGTCCATTTTTACCAGGTTTGAAGATCAAAACCTTAGGTCCTCACATTTGTACAGTAAGTGCTTTTCAACTAAACTGTCTTCTCAGGCCTAAACAGCCAATTTTATTATTATAATATTATTTCTGTAATGTTTTTCCTTTATTCTGTATGTCAAAATTCACTGAACCATCTTTATCCAATTTTTCTGTACAGCTTTTGCCTCTACAATATTATTTCTGTTAAGTTTTCCTTTATTTTGAATGCCAAATTTCACTGAACTCTCTTTATCCCATTTTACTGTACAGCTTTTGTCTCTTTTGTAAATATAAAGTGTAATTTACATCTCATAGACTCAATTTTTTCCAATTTTATTGGCCTGTATTGATGGTACATAGCTATTGTACTCGACCTACCCTTTTGCCTCTCCCTAGTTCTCCTACACTTTTGGTCTCTCCTGCTCTTCTTTCTTATTCTCCCTAAAACTCTCAATCCATTCAGTAGTAAAAATAGTCAATAAGTACATGGAAACTATTCAGTATTGATAGCTGCTAAAGAGATGCAAATCAAAATAACATTAGCATCTCTCTTACATCTATGAGAATGATTATAGTGAAGAAAACAGACACTGAATCCTGGTGAGCACGTAGGCACAAAGGGGAAATTAGACACAGCTAGTTGGTCTAGCCTCAGCTACAAGGAAAGTAATTGTGATGGTTCTCCACATTTCAGCCTTTTTATATGCAGTTGTATTTTGGAACATGGATAAACTAATAATCACCCCTGTTCAACACACACACACACGCGCGCACAGTGGAGGGGGAGGTAACCATGTGTCTCTTTGTTAGTTAATCTCAATTAAATTAAAGTACCTGACAATATTTGTATTTTAAGCTTGTCATAGACACACAGCAAGCTTTTCTGTCATGCTGATAAAACATGGTCTCGTGTTTTACATTGTTCAGGTTATTGCACTAAAGGTGGTTTTAAATTGTTCAACCCCAGTATGGCCACAGCACAGCTTCTTTTTTCGATTCACCAACTAATGGTCCTTTCTTTGCCGTAATAGTTATGTGTGGTGGTTTGCACTGATTGTTCAAACTGATCTTTGTATGTTTCCTTTGCTAGTGGATAAAAACTAGGTATGAGACTGGCATATCATCATACGTACCTTAAACATTCAGACTGTGTTCTGAAAAGTCTTTCCAATTCACACAGCCAACCAGGGGACATACTGTGAGTCCCAGCTGTTTTACATCCTGGAAAAGTCTCTTCTCCTTATCCATGTTTTCCATCGTGATAGCTAATACACGAGTGTTACTTTCAAACCTAAGGGTCCTTTCTCCAATGGATACTGATGTCAACTCTTCTTTAAGTTCCCTCAAGTCACTTTTACCTGTTTTAGGAAAATGTATATTCACATTCTCAATAAGATGTTATTAGTGCACCTATTTAACTATTGATTTCTAACAACTCCTTACATATTCTGGTTATAGCCGTATGTGTTTGCCAGTGTCAGTGGCTTCCTTGTTCATACTGCCGATTTATCCTTCAATGAACAGAAACATTTAACTTTCTACTAAAGTTTTATTCCTCCTTTTGTCTGATTGCTTACAATTTGATGGCATATAAAGTAATCATTTGCTCAGTAAACTCATTAAGGATTTTCGAGTATCTTTCTGACTTCTGGTTTTACTGTCTTATTTTCAGAAGACAAACGATGTAATTTCAATTCTTTGAAATTTTTATGGAAGTTTTCTGTACACCCTACAGAACAATCTATAAAGAGAATGTTAGCTAAGAACTTGAGCATTGTAATAATTTTAGTTTCCACTGTTGTGATAAAGCACCATGAACACAACTTGATAAGGAAAATGTTGATGTCATCTTACAGCTTGAGGTCAATCAACAATGAAACTGGGGTAGCAACTCAAGACAGAAGGCTGGAGGGAGATGCTGATTTGAGAGGCCATAGAGGATACTGCTTATTTGCTTGTTCTCCATAATTTGCTCAGCTTGCTTTCTTATACAACCTAGGACCACCTGCCCAAGTGTGGCACTGTCCACTATAAGCAGGCCTGCTCAGATGAAGTTTTTTTCTTCCTCCTCCAAAAGTAAGAGACCTTTGCCCAAGACTTGTAGGTTGGACTATGTGCAATTCTTCCCCATAGTGGTGCAAAACTTTTATCTGTGTGATTACAGAAGAGGTATGAAAGTAGGTAGACCTGTTTGCAGTCCTCTCCATAATGACTATCATTGCTTTTATGCCTGCTTCATGGAGGAGAGATTTTTACGATTATTCTCCAGCATATAATGCCTATCCTGACACAGGAATCTGAGAGGGATTATGAAAGTGCTTATGACCTCCTTCCTCTTCTGCAGTTCTAAAGCATCCCAACTCGTCCTTAGCTTGATGAAAATTTTAGGTGATACATGGTAAATCATGGGCATAGTGACCACATCATTCTAGTCTTTGTTTTTTGTTGATAAATACATGATCCTTTATTAATGAGTCATTATCTATACTTCAGTTCCCTTGCGACTTTTTTTGTGCACTCAAAAGAATACTTATAGAGTCTCCATATTTCCTCATGGTTATGTGAACATATTTCTTCAGCTTTCTGTATTCTAAGGTATAAGACTTCATCAAATATTTTTTTAAAAATTAACAATTTGCTGAAAATAAGCCAGAAATTAATAATTCAAAAATTATCTTGAATTTTTTAATAAAGAAGAAAATGAGGTAAAGTAAAATATAACTGAAATACACTTAAAAGAACACAGTGACATTCCAATTGTGTTGCAAACAGCTATCAATAAAATAAATAAAACATTAGGTAGAAGGAAGGCATAAAATACATAACCCACTAATTTGCTGTTCTTGATAATGAATTGATCTTTAACTGTGACAAAAATGCACAGCACTGTAATAAAATAGAACAATGTATTTTCTCTCAGAAGCCTGTGATGACATGTGAGCAAAAAACAGAAATAAAAATCTCTCTCCAGTGACAAATCTCTATTAAAATATTTAATAAATCCTAGGTTTTAGACTTAAAGTATAAGAACAGAAAAGACAAAGTATCCAAAAGTCTAACCAAAATAAAATGAAGGCTTATTTCTAAAAATAGATAAGTTATTTCTTAACTCTTATGGTTCATGATGCATATATTATTGTTGAATTTTTTAAATTGAAATATCCCTGCTACTTTATAATAAGGAAACAACCTGAGTCAGTAGATTTATTAAAACTATTGAGATAACTAATTCTAGAAAATTCATAAATCACTTGTAAAAGTGCAAATTTTACTTATGAGTATTAGATAATGGCAATCTATGCTGTTGCAGAGTTTTACCTAAATAATTTTACGTTAAAAAGAAATAAATGAACATTAGGTATCAAGTTTAATAAGGTTTGGTTACCATTTTTACAAATTCCAGATAATATTTTTTAAAAGTATCTTAAAATTTCTTTTCTAAATTTATTAAATTGTACCTACATCCCATAAGTAAACTAATTTGTTTGATTTGTGTTATTTCTACAGCTTACCAGTGCATTATATCAATATAGATCATTCTCTTTCACATCATGAGTGTGCTGTGTTTTAAAAGTTGAGATTTAGTCACCACTGGAAGATGTTAAATGATAGTATCTTCAAAAGATTGATAGCCATGGCATCATGAGTAAAATTAGGTTTATAGAAGAGCCCTAGGCAGGTAGCTGTTCCCTTTGGAGTGTTTTTAATTTCATCATTATTTGCTCTTAACACAGAGTCTTAAGGTGAACCAGGCACTTAGAATTTCAGGCAGATGGACTGGCTGGTAAGCTTCTGAGATCACTGATTTCTACTAACTACCGCCCTCTCGTCTCCAATCTCTGGGGTCACAGATGCATATCACCAAGGGACAGTTGTCTGTGGGATATTGGGATCCCAACTCAGGTTCTCACATTTGAGCAAGCACTTCTCCACTGAGCCTTCTCCCCATCTGCATGACTCCATACATTCGATGTGATATGTTAGTGATTTCCATTTATCCTCTATTAAAGTTATTTTTCTATCTGCACTTCTCTCTAAGAAAACAGAAATGATATGTAGAAAATGTCCCAATTGTAGAGCAGCAAACTGACTAAGCAGACTGGATATGTACCAATGTATTCTGTGTCTCCTACAGAATATGGACCCATTTTTCCTGGGTTGTAGATACATCTAAGCCTTCCTTCTTTTCACTTGGACTTTTCTCCTTAACAATGTCCATCATCAAAACACACATCAATAGCTCCCATAATAAAAACATAAAAGGGACTAACTTCTCCAGCTATCATTTAATTCAGAACTATCATTAGAGAGAAAAAAAAAACTATCTCCAAGATCCACACTCCAATTTACTCCACATGCTGAAGGCCTTTCAAACTCAGTTCCTTGGTTGTCATTTTAATAACTGTGCTATTACTTCTTAACAGCTTTGCTCAACTAATTTAAACAATTTAGGACTTACCTTACAATCTTTCTCCTCTCTCTCCCACTGAAATCTGACTTAAATTTGAATTATTTCCTTGGCCTATACTGCTCAATCTCTACATCAACATGCTGTTCTTCAGACTTGTTTTACCACCCCCAATAGTTGCCTCTTATGTATACAAAGGTCTGATGTTTGGAAACCATGAGTTAAACTATTTATACCCATCAACTCTCCCCATCACATTATATGTTAGGTACCACCCTGAACACACATGGTATGGAAGGTCTTTCTGTCTATGTGTTGCTTTTATTGGTTAATGAATAAAGAAACTGCCTTGGCCTGTGATAGGACAAAAGAACAGAGCTGGGTGGGGAAAACTAAACTGAATGCTGGAAGAAAGGAGGCAGAGTCAGAGAGAAGCTATGAAGCTTCTGCTGAAGATAGACATGCTGAAACTTTGCTGGTAGGCCACAATCTCATGGTGATATACAGATTAATAGAAATGGGTTAAATTAACATGTAAGAGCTAGCCAATTAGAAGTTAGAGCTAATGGGCCAAGTGGTGTTTTAATTAATACAGTTTCTTGGTGATTATTTCTGGTCTAAGTTAGTGGGGTGAACAAGCAGCCCCATCCTATAATATACACGTGATCTTGTCTAAACAGATTAGGCCTGGTTACTACTAATTCCTAAACATAGAATTAGTAGATAGTTGCCAAGTTATAAAAGACAGTCTTTGATACTAAAATGTTATTCACCTAAATAAATTACACCACTTTACTCCTTAAACAGTTATCTTATCATTGTCTTCAACATAAACAAACAAAAATTTAAATACTACTATTTTCACATAAGGCAGATTTCTTTCTTGACCTAAAACAAATTTATTCCAGATAATCACATATGTTGGTTCTACATTTCAGTTAAGATCCTTATTAAATCACAGTACATTTAAAGGATCTTCCCAGAATCCCTCATAACATAATATCTTTAAATCTCTGCTTCACTCTTCTTTACATTTTCTTCCATAATATCTATGACTTAATGAAATTACTTCCCTGGTTAATTTATAGATTTGTTTACCATTATTCCTCTATAATTGTGAAAACAGTGACTTTCCTTATTTCATGCACCATTGTATAACTTTTAGCTAGACTAGTGCTTGATACATGTCAAGGCTCAAAAGCTCTTGTAAATAAATTAATACTGCATTAGGCAAGGGGCTATAATATCAGTAACACAAAGTCAGTGCCTTAAGGAAACAAAAAGTTACATTTTCAGGGCTAGGAAACAAAGAGTCTGAAGTCAAAGCAATTGATATTCTCTCTCTATCTCTATCTCTACCTTCCTCCCTCCCTCTCCTTCTCTCTTCCTTCTTCTCTCTTTCCCTTCTTCCCTCTCTCCCCCACATTCTCTCTCTCTTCTCTCTCTTTTAATACTCTCAATTGATGTATATCTTTGTTTATTTAATTGGCTTCTTTTATTTTTAAACATTATGATAGAATTATATTGTTCCTCTTTCCCTTTCCTCTTTTGAGGTCTCAGATGCACATCCTGTTCTGCACATCTCTTTGGATTTCTGGTAGTTTCTAGAAACACTGTGTCCCCTTTTACAGGCAGATCTTTCCAATCTCTACCTCTATTTCCACATGATGCTACAGTTTGGATCTCATATGTTGAGGGTTTGGTCACTGTAAAGTGGTGTTCAAATGTGAGGCCTTCAGGAGCCAGAATAAACATCTCATTCTTAAACTGATCTAGCCCAGGTTTTGCAACAGCATCAGAAACCTGAGGGACAAACATAGTGTTCCCTATGTGCCTTCACATCACTTTCCCTTTTTTCATCTATTGTACCCAAGATCTGTCCATCCTATAAGTGAAGTATACTATCAGATTAAAGTTCATATGACCTCATAAAAGCATCTGCAAAATTTTAATTCCAATTAAATTTATAGTCTCTGATTCTGGTAAACTATGTTTCCAAGTGGCAATGGGCAAAGAACTTTAGTTCACACAGTATAAGCATATTTGTACCAAATCATAAAGATTAAAACTGTAAAATTAAATCATAATAATTTCAAATATAACTCAGATGTTGATGTGGGATTCCCGTTTGTATGCTGTAAATATGTTTTATTGCCTTTGGTTAAAAAGAAGCTGTTTTCGGTCAATGGCTTGACGGAGTAAAGGCAGGTGGAAAATCCAAAGAAAGATGTAGAGAGAGAGTAGGCAGAGTCAAGGAGATGTCATGTAGCCGCCAGAGGAGACAGACACCCTAGAACCTTGGTGGTAAACCACGAGCTTCATGGCAAAATACAGAGTAATAGAAATGAGTTAATTTAAGATGTAAGAGCTAGCTATAAACATGCTTAAGCTATTGGCCAAACACTATTGTAATTAATATAGTTTCTTTGTGATTATTTCAGGTCTGGGTGACCAGGAAATTAACAAGCAGCCTCTGCTTACAAGATGTCCCATGTCACCATCACTGAGAATCCTGGAGAAGTTTCAAAAGACTTGATTAGTCATTAGTGGTATCTTTTCAATCCTCATTTTTTTATTCAAATACTTTCATAATTGGAGAGACGTTTCTCTTCTACAGAATATAAACATTTGTTTTGAGTTGGCAATATGTAATTGAAATCTAGAAGCAGTAAATTAAGTCACTTCTGGTTATCATTTGAGTTATACCTAAGAGTAAAACGTAGTTAAACATCTAGGTAGTATACAATAGGGCATACTCATCCTGCTTGTGGCAAAAAAGCAGTAGAAATTGGAAGGGGGAACAGGTGGGTCCTGATTCACATTTACGTTTTTATTATACACTGATAGATGTCTGCATTCTTTTGTCAAATTATAAATAAATGAAAAATGACTTACTACAAATATTCCAGTACTGTATATCTTTAAAACAAATCCTTTAAAAGTAATTTGTTTCCCACTATCTTGCTCAACATTTCATTTAGCATTGTGGAAACACAGCATGTTGATTGTAATTCTGTCACCATCCCCAGCCCAGGTCTAGGGCCATTTTTGCTAGCAGAGTAAACTACCTTACATTCTCCTCTGTCCCTTGTGATGGAACACATTCTTACTCATCAAATATTTTCCATTTTAGTGCTTTGAATTGTTAAATATCATGGTGTGAGTAGAAAACATGATAAAAATATGAACATGTATGAATATATACACACAAAAGGGCTACTTGCAAACACTGTATTACTGACTCAGACTATGATGCATCAGATTAGAGAATGCTTCTATTATGAAAGATTTAGGGTACTTTGTCTTATATGTTTCTGATTCCCATAATGAATACATACACTTTTGAAAGATGGGGGAGCACTGTTTGAAAAAAAAAAAGTCAAGGCACTTGGTGACTAAGGCAAATAAACATGCCCTTGATACACTGGGAAGTTGAGAAAATTGGAACTCAATTTCTAATACATAGTAGTCAAAAACACTGTCACTAAAATAGAATGATAAAGTATCATTCTGTTTGTGTACAGAAATGCATGCAGTGGAGTTGGGGTTACTAATTGGCTGTGTCTGCTTCTGTTTTCCTTGCCCTTTGAGAGTGTTCTTCTTCCCTACCTAGGAATTCACACTTTCTGAATTATCAAAAGAGAATTTGTTTCCTAAGTTCATATTTTGATTGGTTTAGCTATCCCAGGCCAATTCAAAATATTTCTTTTGTAAATGTTCACTCTGAGTATTATAAAGATTGAGATGAAAGAAAATGCTTACTGAGACTTCTGGGGAGAAAGTGGGCTTCCTTTTTAGGGATGTTGCCTTGTTTGTTATTGTTATAGATCTGATCATGGAACAACCGTAAGAAACTTTTCTTCACTTGACTTACATAGAAAGAGTGAAAATCCAAAAAATAACAGACTTCTTCTTCTAAATATGAATGTATACTCTAGTATGACTCTAAATACAACACTGCAAAAGAAAAGCTGAACAGTGAAGGAAAAATGGAGAATTCTGCTTACAAACTTTAAATCATTGTTAATTTGTCAAAACCTGAACTCATACATATTAACTGCTCGTTTCTGTAATGAATAAAACAGGTGATTTTTCCTCATTTTATTTCCATTTTCTGTTTCTTAAAACATCATAATTTGTAAATAAAATATTTTTCATTTGCTTCTTTAAAACAGAATATTATAATAATTTACATCCATTGCATTTTGATGAATAGCTTACTGTTCATGAGCTATCTCTATTATTCCATGTAAAAAATGAAAGTAAATGTGTATATTTCTTGGATTTCTTGGGCTTATGGACAATTCAAGCCAATTACTAAAACTGAAATATTTTCCCTTTTGCTTCATTAGTTATTTAAGAAGAGGTAAAAAAATATAACGTGGAATCTTAATATTGATTCATTTTTATAGAAAATAAGCTTCATATGTTCTTAAATACTGATGAATATATAATATTATAATATATTCAAAATGTTATATATTGAATATGTTATATATATTCAATATATGGTATATATATTCAATATATGGTATATATATATATATATATATCATGAATTTCCATGAGTCTTTCAGCTAAATCAATGCCTCCAAATGATTGTGAAGTGCAGGGAACTTTGAATTTAAGAAATATTTATGGAAAACTCTATCATGTACACAGTGGTTCTCATCTGTGACTACAGCATATGGTTTGTAAATGGAAACAGGTGTGGGAGAACAGGTGGTCATGCCAAGCACAGCAAGGCCTGGAATTTACTGTAGAAAAACAGTGTGATAAAACACCACCATCAGCATGGCAGGAGACTTGCTTATTTGAAGACAGAACCTGAAAGATGTTCACAGGGGTAACACACACAAGAGCACTTGAAGAGATGGTGTTCCTCGACTGCAGTCTCGCATATGGATGTGAGGAAGGCAGGCAGCCTGGTTTCCCACAGGAAGTGAATGAATTCAAGTTTAGCCTCAAATTAAAACTCAACAGCTTGTAACACCACTGAATTAAGAGAAGAATAAAAAACAAAACACTCTCCCTATCATTTTAATATAAAATCAGTACAAAATAGAGCTGGGCTCTTTGTGTCCCTGCTATTCACACAATTTCTAAAGATGAACACATATGCTACCCTGTAGCTGTAAACTCCAGGCATGAGAACAGCTTCCACTCTTCTTTTTCAGTAGAAAGAATGGAGAGGATGGCCCACAGCTATTTCAACAGGCACCCTTTTAAACAAATGTAAAATTCTGTATGATTCATAGAAACAGTTAACAGAAGATATTTACTAAGTATAAGCCTGTCTTGTTACTATCAGTAGTTTGCTCTACAGCCAATCAAAGCCCATTTGTCTACGTTAAGGGATAATAACTGAGATACAAAAGCTAAAAAAGTGTTTCTGGGGTGGGGGGTTGAAATGGCCATATGTATGTACATTTAAATATGAGAGGGTTTTTTTGGTTTTGCTTTGGTTTTTTTTTTTGGTTTTTTGTTTGTTTGTTTGTTGTTATTTTTTAACCTCTGGTTAAGAAGCTGTTATACAAGAAGTCTTTGTTCAAACCAGTGATAGACAAGAGTTAGAAGAAAACACAATAGATCGTATTCCTGTAAGAGAAAGATGTGAGGACAAATGAAAAACAAAACACCTTGGTGGTGAGATTTTTCTCCACAAAACTGCTTTGCAGTCAAGTAATGGCAATTAAAATCACACTGCTTACATGAAGGACTCAATCCAGGATCAGCCATAGCTGAAATAAAGATTTCATTCTCCTGCAATGTGGATGAGTAAGCAAAACAGTTGGAAATGAGATTGACTATGCTACAGGGAATTACAAAATTTGAAACCTCTCTCTGACGATGTGAACTGGCCACCTTTTGTAGCCAGGCAAGGCTTCCAGTGTTGGATTTAAGTTACATTCCTTGGAGTTGTTGACCAAGGGGTTATGTAGAGATCTCTAAACAACCCAGGCTCATGCTAGAACAGAGGGAGCTCTCCGAAAACGGATAGTGGGGCCTCATTGACTAGAAAAACATCCAGACAGCTCAATGACTTTAGAGAGAGTTCGAACTAGTTTGAGCATGGAACCTTCACCCCTACCTTCTAGTTTCTTCATCATGAGAAAATACTCTGCCAGCTAGGAAAGAGAAACTTGGACACCAAAACACCCACAAAACCTTCTACCTGCAATATGTCCTTCCTGAACAGTGCCCTGACACAATGTGGGCACAGGATTTGTGGGAAGAGCCAACCAATGTTTGGTTTAACTTGAGGCCAAAGTTATAAGAGGGATCCCATGTCCTACAATGCATGGATATCCAGGAACCTGACAATGGATAGAACAGATACCTAGAGACTAGCCAAAAACAATTAGAAAAACAAAACAAAAAAGGAATAAGATGAAATGATTCCAAATGATATTCTACTACACTCATAGATTGATGACTTGTCCAATTGGAATCAGAAAAGCTTCCTCCAGCACCAGATGGGAGCAGGTGCCAAAATCTGCAGCCAAACGTTATGCTGAGAGTCTAAATTGGAAGTCTCCATCGAGCCCCTCCCTTGGAGTGCTGGAACCCAGAAGAGACCAAAGAAAGATTATAGGAGTCAGAGGGAATGGAGCACACCAGAACATACCCCGCTGAATCAACTAAGCAGGGTTCATATGTGCTCAGACACTGAAGTTGAAAGCACAGGTTCTGAATGAATCTTCACCAGGTCCTCTGTGCATATGTTATGGATATTAGCTTTGTGGTTTTATGGTACTCCTAACAGTGGGAATAGTGTATCTCTGAGTCTTTGGCCTGCCCTTGGGACACTTTTCCTCCTATTTGATTGCCTTGTTCAGTCCCAATAAGAGGGCTTTTGTCTTGTTGATTGTGTCTTGTTTTGTTCT
>LOEQ01002239.1:125383-139773 GCA_001685075.1 Bramus lutescens | reverse complement strand
ATCCACCCCCCCTCCCTTTCCAGTCCACAGAGCAGTCAGGGTTCCCTGCCCTGTGAATTATGTTTATTTTCAGATTCCAAATTATTAAATGATAGACACTTTCTCTTTTGTACATTTTCTAGTACTATAATGTTAAAATTAATTTTTAGCTGAAAAAAGTTAATGTGTCAATCAAAATTTCAATCAAAAGATAAGATTGATATGTGGAGTCCATAACAAGCCATATATAAATTTTATTATTATCCTACCAGGATCAGGTAGAGCACTACTAATATTAAGCTATTTGTGATCTAGGAGGAGGATTGTTAGAATAGCAGGAGTGGAAAATATGATAATTTCTAATTACTAAGCTACCTCTAACTTAGTATTCATCTCACTCATCCCTCGATCTTAAGTCTGGCATAGGTAAACAGTCTAAGTACATTTAGTACCGGTTATTAAGATACAAAGGAAATTAGATGAATGTGTTATTTAGTATCATAATAACAAAACCAAGCAAATAAAACTTCAAAGTCCAAAGTAAATGCTGGTTAATGAGATCTTCTGTTATCTCCTGTGACAGGTCAGTCCTTCTAGCAAAAACTGTAACCAAAGTATCACCTTCTGCAGCTTGCTTTTGTTTTAGTGCATGCGTACTTCATAAAGTTCATGGAAAAGCTGATTTCAATTGTCTTTTCTGTTTAGCTAGCCTTATATGTGTACCATTGTCACCCACTTCTCTATCTCTAAACCTCTGAAAATGTGCTGACCAGTTGCCTATACTCCATACATCAAATATATTCCTCTATCTTCAATAAAAACAAACCATGTGTATTACTTGGTTGATTTTAGTCTAATGAGTTCCAGGTACACTTTAACTCTAAGCCACCAATCCAATGCCACTAAGAAGAATGCATTTGACTCTTGAACACAGAAATCTACAGACATTGGTAAGTTCTCAGTTAGTCTAACAGACATAATTCCTTGGAGGATGAATGGACTATCCGGGGTCCAGAAATGTTCTTATCCAATCAATGGCAAAGACCATGCAACAACAGCAAGCAAAATATCTAAGCACTCTTTTGATGCACACAGACCCTTGTTTTCTTCTTTCTTTCTGCACAATGCATTATGTGAACAGAATTACCAGCCTATAGCCATCTTATCTTTACTGAAGCCGCAGCACCCTAAAAACCAACAAACCTCTTCTGAGAAAGCTTTCATATTAAACTATTCATAGTATTTGGAATTGAAAAATACATCCTATCAGTCTATAAGATCTGACCCATGTTACTTATGGGCATTCTATCTCCAGGCCAAAAGTAAAAGGGAAGAAGGAAAAAGAGAGAGAGAGAGAGAGAGAGAGAGANAAGGAAGGAAGGAAGGAAGGAAGGAAGGAAGGAAGGAAGGAAGGAAGGAAGGAAGGAAAGAAGGGACAAACTTAAAACACAAATAAATGCCTGTCGCTTAATAATCTATTGGGTGGGGGTGGCAACTTCTTACTCTGTCATTTTCAGTCACAGAGCATTTGTGCAGATACAGTATCCTACGTCCTGGAAGAAATATTATATAACATCATGTTAAAGATGTTCATAACACCAGAGTTAACATCTCCACCAATTTCTAGCTTATAAAATCCCATCTTCTCACCTCAGCTTTTTAGTAACTCTACTAATCTCCGTTGTAAGATATCATCGAACATTTTTGTATATGTGAGTCTTTGTTTGGGGGAGAGGGTTCTGATCACCAGAGTGCAAGCGCCCACTCATCCAAGAAGAGTCAGATCCCCCTGGATGGATGCACTTGCTGATGTGGATGCTAGAGACCAACCGTTCGCCCTCTGCAAGAGCAGCACAAGCCTTAACCACCGAACCATCTCTCATTTCAGATTTGGCATCTTCGTGTTTGAAAGCTTCATCATAAATTTATTAAAAAATCCATCCTCTCACCTCAGATATATCTATTTCCAAGTTTTCAATTTAATTTAACGTTTTTAACAGCAAACTAATTTATTTAAAAATAACACTGTGTAATTCCTGAGGTTTGCGTGAGCTTTCTCTAGCGTGGGCACTACCTCCAAGTGATATGCTTAGAGCCCTGAGATGTGCTACTATTTCTTGGCCAATATGAGATTTTGTGGAGAAATGTGCTAATGGAGTGTGAACTGTTTCACACCTACTTTCCATATGTTTACAAAAAATAACTTAGTTCCAATTACACTGAACAGAATAGGTAAATACCTGCTAAGAATCATCTACTAAGGAACATTAAAATCATATAATCTATTCTCCCTCATGAATCCTCCTCTAAAATGCAATACAATGAAACCTAGATCTATACCATCTACGCAAACACAAAATCATCAATATCTAAACATACTGATTTAATTTTTCTGTTTTCACATCCCAAAGTCCTTTGATTCTTTGTGGGATTCTTTGATAATAAGGAAAAATCATCTTAAGTCTTCATTCAAGATTTCTTGTTCATATTTTTGAAAATTATTACCTTTAAGCTTTTTCTCTCCCTTTATAAGTGAGCAGCACCACACCCCTCTCTTTCTGAAAAAAAAAACACAAAGAAATAGTATAGTTCAGTTATTATAACCACATGTCTTGGACAAGAACAACAGACTTCCTGTTTTACCAGGGGATCTTACTCAAAACCACATGGTACAAAGTTCTATCTTGTTTTTGAAAGTCACTCAACAATATGTGAAACTGATTTATCTGAAGTTATGCTGGTTACTTTAAAAAAACTCTCCAATTCTCTATTCTTCATCAGGAGCCCATGATTTTTTCTGTCTCTTTTGTTCCTTTCTTGCCTTTTTCCTCCCTCCCTTCCTGTCATCCTTCCTCACCTTTTATTGTCTGTTTTTCTTTTGGTCCGGAAGATTCAAATCACAGTGCCACAAGACTTAGCAAGCTCTCTATCTAAGCTCCTTTATGGTAAGAATCTCTGCAGAAAGGGCTCAACCCTCCACAGTTGAAGACAGAGTAGCTACTTCTGGAACTGTATTTTAGATATGGTTCAAGTATTTTTCTCAAACTGGCCAATGATTGGTGAGCACGTTTTCTCCTTCCACATATAAAACCAAAACAGATGGTATCATAGGGCCTTATCATGCAAACATAAAAATAAAGTATTAGTATGGAAATTAAACTTCAGATTGAACTCAAGTTTCATGACTTCTTGATTCATACTATCACATATTACATGCTACTACATTTTTGTTTGATTGTTATAACTAAGACAATCACTACAACCTAACTGTTACCTCAAATTCTATATTCAGGTGATTAACACAGATGACTTTCTCAAGCCAAAAGTGTTACTGGTGAAGGTGTACAGTTAAACCGTTAGTCAATTACTCTTAAAAAAAAAATGCTGTCATGTAGTCAGAGAAGTGAAAGAGCAAAGATGATGTCTTCAAACTGTACAATACAAAAATTCATAGGGAAAATTTATTTAACCAGTTGGCATGCATGTAACATTTGTATAATGTGTATAATATAAAATATATATTACATGCCATATATAAATAAATATATTTCAACATGTGTGTATATGTGTATGTATGTAGTATATGTGTGTGTATTTCTTAGTTGGGGCTACTATTGCTATGATGAAACACCAATACCAAAAGCAAGTCAGAGAGGAAAAGAGTTTATTTAGCTTATATTTCCACATCATAGTCCATCAGTGAAGGAAGTCAGGACAGCAGCTCAGTCAGGACTGGAACCTGGAGGCAAGAGCTGATGCAGAGACCATGGAGGTTTTTTCCTACTGATTTTCTCAACTTGCTTTTTTATACAATCCAAATCTATTAGCCCAGAGACAGCCCACAATGCACTGGGCATTCCCCACCAATCGAAATTTAAGAAAATGCCCTACAGATAGATCTTACAGTGGCGTTTTCTCAGTTAAGGCTCTATCCTTCAAATAGCTCAATTTGTGCCAAGTTGACATAAATCTGGCATATATATATACATATACATATATATGTAAAATAATCAATATATTTGTGTAAACAGATAATAAGCATGGAACTTATGCGAAGGCAAAAGGATCCATTTTTGCTCTGAAGACAGTCTACTGCTATTGATTACTGCCCTTGCCAAAGCAATTAGGACATTCACAATCATTTTCTCACTTTGAGAATGTACTGTATGCCTACTTTTCAGACAGACATAAAGAAACCTCAAAAAAGGCTTCTTCAAACAAGTCAATTAATTAATTGTGGATGAGAAACTAAAATTTTAATTTGCTTTATGTCCCTTTAGTCCAAAAGTTTTTGTGGAAAATAATACGAAAGTTAGAGCAGCTATAGTCAGATGCAGAAAATATGCAGGTATTATCTGAGAAGCAAACCTGAAGCTACAATAGCTAAGGACTTAGGGATTTGATGACCTCGAGGACACGCTCCATTCATAACCAATGGATTCCCTTGCATTCAGCTATTTCCTTAGAATACACAAACACTTCCTTGTCCTTTAAGATTTTACAGCTCACAGGCTGTAGAGATGGATTAGCTGGTAGGAATGTTTGCAGTGCAAGCCTGAAAACCTGAATTTGAGGCCTTGAGTCCATAATAAGGAATGATCAATTCCCCCAAACTACTGTCTGATGTCCAAAAATGTGCCATAGCATGTTTATGTCCATATCTGTGTACATACAACACAAATACACACACATACTCAAAATAATAATTTTTAAATAAAAGATTTTATGGATGATTAAGAGAAAGGAGAATAATATATTCAAGTGTAAGAGTAGAACTTTGAGAAAAAAAGCATTTCATGCAATTTTAATTTCTAGATTAAAGAAAAGTGTTAAGTCTCCCTCAGTTCTTTATGAATTGCCTACCCTTGAGAATCCATGAAATTGCTCATTAAGTTGAATTTTCTAAATCAAAGAGAAAAACACATTTATATTTTATATATATACATATATATATATTCAGAGACAGAAATAAAATTCAGACTTAATGATGTCAGAATATTCATATCAAACTTTTTAATAACTGACATTACTGTTTGATTTTAAATCAATTTTCTTACATGATTCTTCAAAATCTCCTGCTTTTAATCTTAGTATTTCTGTCTCTCACAATCTGAGCCTTCCCTGTCACCAGCTAGATTTTTCAGCCCCATCCCACTTATCTATGTGATTTTTGTCCTCTTTATATAAGTTGCAATATAATTTGAAGACCACTTAACTCTAGCCAAACTCTTTCTTCAATGTGTTCATGTATATCTACTTTTATCATCACAGAGTATAAAATCTATACTTTGAAACTTTTGCAAAATGCTTCCACTTGCTTTTCAAAATCTCTAAATACATACATACTGCAAACACTTGCCAAGACACTACCAGACTCATGGCTACCTGTAATACTTCTGAGATACAGCAGGCCTTTAGACTAATACCTATTACCTTACTGATGTAGTTCCCTAGAACACAGGACAGCTGACTCAGCATAGACTATCGCTTTGGGACACCCAGCCAGCTCTCTATATGAAATTTCTCATTTCATTCTATCTTGCTCAACTTTCCCACCAAATAATATGTGGGTCCGTGAGTATCCTCTAGACAAGGAAATGTTTCAACCTAATTTTCCCAGTTGTCTTTTCCATCATCCCAGTTATATAAGACTGAGGCCTTTAAGACAACATACAACCATGCTGTGTCCACTGCTTTGTGTTGCTGCGATAAAATACCTTGATCCAAAGCAATATATAGGAGGAAGACTTTGTTTTTGTTTATAGCTCTAGGAGACAAGCCCACAATGACAGGGATAATATAGACAGTGTAAGAAGCTAGTGACCATATTTCTTTCTTTCCTTTTCTTATAGTTGTTACTTTTTCGAGACAGGGTTTCTGTGTTATAGTCCTAGCTGTCCTGGAACTAGCTCTTGTAGACCAGGTTGACCTCAAACTCACAGAGATCCTGCTGCCTCTGCCTCACAAGGGGTGGGATTAAAGGCGTGTACCACCACCTTCTGGCCAGATGGCCATATTTCACTGTCACACTAAGAAACATGGAGAGACAACTGGAAGTGAGGCAAAGACAAAATCTCTCAGAGTACTACCACCACAACCATCACTACCGCCACCACCACACTACAACCACAACCATCACTACCGCCACAACCATCACTACCGCTACAACCATTACTACTGCCACCACCATAGTACCACCACCAAAACAAAAACACAACACCACCATCAACACCACTACCCACCATAACGACATCCACAACCACCAAAAGTACCATCACAACCACCACCGGCACCAGCACCACCACCTGTGCACCCAGGATATATTTCTCCAGGAAAACTTTATGTCTCAAAGGTTCTATAACTTTCACAAACAGTGCAACCAAGTGGGGAGCAAGTGTATATATATATATATAAAACTGTAGGAGATATAAAACTGTAGGAGATATTTCTCATTCAAGCTACTTCACACTCCAAGTTGCATGCAGAGCTCTTTACAGCAGATACTATATGATAAATAAGACAAGAATAGTGACACCTGCCTCCTAGAAATCATCATTGTTCATTTATCTTAACACTAACATGTCCATAAAATTTATACCTTGTCAGGAAAAATCTAAGTACACCTTCCTAGACATGCCTCCGATGATGGAGAACCCGGGCTGAACAATATACATATACCCCAATGCAAAGCTGCCTCTCCTATTTCTTGATGATATAACAATCACATAATGATTTTTCTTCTTGTTCTTACTGTTCTTATTCTTCATAGTTTTGCACTATTTTATTATGGTTAGGGATGACAATAGAACTTGAGATTGCTGTTTACTGTTCCACTTCCTCCTTGTTAGGCTATGGAAATCTTGCTTACTCATTTTTACATCTTAGAGTTACATTGCTTACATTGCTTACATTGTCTCAACTATCTTCCAAATACTTTATTCCCTGTGATTTTGCTCTAACAATGAGAAAAGCCATTTAGAATAGCACATTATCAAATTCTATTACCTAAGCACCTACCTGTAGCTTAGTTGTCCATAGCAAGATGACCATGTCTCATCTGCTAAGTTGACATGGGCTCTGTGATAATGAAAATAAGCCTACGTACCTATGTCCAACCAGATCTTAGAGGACTGGGTCTTTTCATACAAATATTACACAGCCAAGTGGCAAATAACTAGAACGTGATAAGAGTACAAGAAGTAAACTTTGTTTTATGTAATCCAAAACCACAATTTTTTCATCCAAAGTGTGTTGTTTTCTGATGTTTAACTTCAGAAGAAACTATCTCCAGAGGAAGAAGTTTTATCAGCTACAATCATATAAGTGGAAAAGTGCAAATTCTGTTTTTATGTTTTATCACATAACTCCTTGAGTGAGACCCAGGGAGAAATTCTTATCTCTCCTTAAACAGATGAAAGGGATAAAAAGTTGAATTTGGTATTCCTAGAACCAAATAGTGACCCTCAAAAATAAAACACCCCGGTCTCTGAAGCCAGGATTCTATCCACTTACATCTATAGACAACTTTTGTACAGAGAAGGAACAGTGGCATTTCACAAAGGAAATAAAATAGGCTTATTTGAAGAAGTGATGATTTAGGGATAAAATAAAAAAACTCACCTTTTTTTTATACATTATCACATCACTGAGTTAGAAGAGGCTGAATCTGTCAGTCAACCCCACTGTGAGAACCAATCATCCACAACTTTGAGCCAAAGAGGACAACGAATGGAAGCTGATCAGGATCATGGTCAAAATCAATATAAGCCTGATGTATTGCCAGCAAACAATTTTAGATATATAGCCAATGAGCTTTCATGGCCTTGCTATAGCACCCTAAGAAGCAATATCTATAGGAAGGCAATTCACCCTGCACAACATGGAAGAAATATGGCTCTTTTGAAATAGAGTAGAAGGTACATTATTGCTACCAATTTTGGATTCAAAAGCAGTCATTCAAAAAACACTTTTCTACTTGTTCTATGGCAGGCACCAGCTAAGGCATGAATGGGGAAAAATTCGGTCGTTGTTCTTGCTATGAATTTCTCTTGAGGCTTTTATTCTCAAGAGAAATCTGACAATTGTTACATAGAAAGATAGAGGAATGGAGAAATTTTGTATGAGCTATTGTGTGGCACACAAAGCATCTTTTTAATTTGTCTGTTGAGGGTAAGATATGTAGTCCAGAAATGCATTGTTGGATAAGGTAACGCTGAAGATGGATTTTTAAAAAAAAAAAAAGGTTTATCACTTTCATGGAGAGAAGGGAAAGGCTGCCAGGGTAGAAATAAAGAAAGCAAGATATTTCATACAAATGAGTCAACAGGTAAAGTGTTACTGAGACACCCAGAGCAAAGAGTGGAATCTTTGGGCAGAGTCTATATCCCTTCTCTCCAGTCAGAAAAGGTGGCATAAGTTGATGAACACCTTCCATAAAAGAAAACAAGATTAGGTCAAAAATGAATTATTCAGTTCTACCTTATTTTCTCAGATATTGAAGCAGATCTGAATTTCTCATATCCAGTAATATCTCAAACATCACCATTCTCTCTACATTTTCAATCTGTTAGAAAGTGTCATAGATTGTGACATTTCTAGTATGGGTTTGCTACTGTGCACAGCAGCAGAAATATATTAGCCATTGTTGCCAAGAATCTTGCAGCAGAAATAGAAATAAATATGTATAATCAGTAAACTAGCACAGTAAAACTCAGGAATTCCTGTGATAGATCACGGACTGGAAAACAGCTCTGAAGGGACAGTCACTTCCCACCATGTGCAGAAAAGTCAGAAGAAAAGGGAGAAATAAGTTTGAGCCTCAAACTTATGTTTTTTCTTCTTTTTCTAGAGAAAAAGAATCACTCTTACCAAGGCTGATCATGAGCTCCTAGACTCAAGCAACCCTTCTGCCTTCTCTTACTGAGTAGCACAGACTACAGACTCTCTCTATCTGCTCAGCTCCTAAACCACTATTTAACAACAGTTGATTACCTATTTTTTATCTAAACACAGATGCTCTGGAATATTTTATTCCATTCTGAATTTGAGACTATCCTAGGTTGGACTTTGTTGTTATGGTAAAAAACATTGACCAAAAAAAGGGGGGAAGGGACAGGAAGTGTTTATTATAGTTTATAAGTCATTAAAATAAAAATGGTACAAGAGCTTCTGGAGGAACCTGGAGGAAGAAACTAGAACAGAGATCATGTAGGAATGTTGCTTACTGGCTTTTATCCAGGGTCATATTCCAGCTACCTTTCTTACATATTCCAGGCCTACCTGTTGAGGAATGGCACCTCCCACAGTGGGATGGATTCTCCTACAGGAATTAGCAATCAAGAAAATGCCCCACATACATGACCATAGGCCAATCTGATGAAGGTTCCCTCTTCCCAGGTGTCTCTAGTTGACATTAAACAGTAACACTTACTGAGACTACCCAACCCCAACCCCTATACATGCCTTCCTGGTTCATAGAAAAAACAAACAAACAAAAACAACAAAAGAAGAGAACCCTGACAAAGGTCACACAGGTATAACAGAAAGAGTTGGGACATTATATACAATGACCTTGTTAAAGAAGGGTGGTCTTTCTTAAAGCACATGAGGAAAGGACAGAGATGGTGGAAATCCATGTTGTCACTGAGTGCCTGCTCCTTTTCCCATTACTAAGGCAGTGTTGATTTGCTTTTACTCAGGGCCGATTGGTGACTGGCTGCCCTCTTAAGGGCAGTAATGGATAGGATAGCACAGTGTTTACTTCACTGAATAAGCCTCTTCTCATACCCCTCTGCAATCCTTATTTTCTTCATGTGCCTTTTAAGAATATTTTATTTGATGACTGTCATTAAGTATTGCTTGTGAGGAAAACGTATAACGTCAAAGTATAAGAAATTTTAAGATAATTAAAAATTTAATCTTCACAGTCATTTAAGTTTAGACTACTAGCAATTCAGAATCTGTTAGGACAAGGAAACTTCAATGATAAAACTGGGGCAACTCAGAGAAAAACCAAATGGATTGGCCACCCTTCCTTCCAGTATTTTTTGCAGCCCTTCTTCTGTTTACACCATGGGAGAAAAACAAAGAATTTATTTGAAATAAATGTCATTGGCACATAAGCTGCCACTAGAAAAGTCATTGTAAGTACTGCATTAGTTTTAGTCCTGTGGATATAAAAATCACTGCAAAGAAGAAAACGGAGCCCACAAACTGAAGATGGGCAATGTCCATTGATTCTCAGGATGCTAATACCTCCCCCAATGGAATGTCTACTGCCATTCCTCATCAAAACACCCAAGACTGCAGACCAGCTGTAGCATGGGCACTTGAGACCATATCTCCCTGTTTTCCTCCCTGGAGACTGCATTTGTGTTTACAAATTTTAAAGGTTTCCAAATGCACAGTCACAAACACAGAATCCAGAGAGCATGATGAGCAGAAGATCTGAAAATTAAACATATAGAACTTAATATTAAATACCACCCTGATAACATCCCAGCCCTCTGTGTAAGGGGGAAAACAGAAATCCCTAGTGAAAGTTGAACTGAAAAGCAGGAATGTCAAAGACGAAATCATAAGAGATGAAAAGTCATTGTTGACAGAGGTTTCTGTCCCACCCAGTCCTGCAACCGTTCAGTCCCAAAGAAACAGACACAGGCCTACATCAATTATAAATTGGTTAGCCAATAGTGTAGGCATAATTTTAGCTTTTCATAATTAACCTATAATTCTTGTCTGTGTTAGCCACATGACTTGGTACCTTTTATCAGTGAGGCATTCTCCTTTTACTTTCTCTGCATCTGGGTGACAACTGCAGACTGAGACTTTCCTCTTCTAAGAATTCTCCTGTCCTGGTCACCCCACCTATATTTCCTGCCTGGCTACTGGCTGATCAGCATTTTTATTAAACCAATACAAGTAACAAATCTTTATAGATTACAACACCGTTGTCCCACAGTAAATCACAGTTTGTTCTAATGATAAAGACCAGAATCAAAGAAGTCATCCCACTTTGACTTAAGGTTGTTTTATCTGAAATAATGTGTGATAAAAAGTGCTGACTCTGTTGCTAAAGTCTCATTGTTTCTAAATGTGTCTGCCTTTGTGCTTGGTGAGAAATGTATGCCTTTGAGAAAATAGCTCTAAAGTATGTAATCCTCAAACTGCATTAGTTTCTTCTTGTCAGAGATCATACCACTGACTAGCTATAAAAGGAAATGAAGTAAAATAATGGCTTATGACCTAAGGGTGTTCATAGACTACAAGCATCCTGAATAAGAAGCAAGTGCAATGCAATTAAAAATAATTAAAAATCAAGTTTGAACTACTATGGCAGAAACAGATGGTAAGGAGACATTGAAGGAAACTTCAATGTTAAGCCTGGACCTAGCTAGAGGAATAAGTGTTTGCTATTTCATAGTATATCAAAAATACATAAATATGTATACATATTCTGTGAATAGTTTGATTTGTAATCTTTTTTAATACAAATAAAACGAAGCGATGACAGGGAGAACAGCCAGTCAGCTTACTTATTCCAAAGGAGAAACTGCCATAAAACTAAGGGTGGAGTCTCCTGGGTGAACATCGAAATCAGACCCTGCTTGATTCGTTCATGTCTGTTCACGCATCCATGGAGAAAGAATGAGAAGTGACCTCAGTGTGAGCGAAGGGAGATCACAGAGAGCTGCAAGTACTGCCTTCCCCCGAGGGCGGAGGGAGAGATGTCAGCAGGGCTCATCTTTCCAAATGTCTGTATGATCGCATCACTCCCCGTTTAACACCCTTAGCTGCTGACTCTTGAAACTGGAATGAACTCCCAGCACTAAAGAGGCCACAACATGGGCACTGTATGTCTGCTCTTCTTATCTTACAATAGGGTTCTTTGCCTGGGACTCTGCACAGCTCCACCTGTTCCTCATAGACCATTCTGACCACACTCCTGTGTACTTGCTGTTTACTCTTCAAGGAAAGGTCTACCTTCTGAACTTGAACCCATCTGGTTCTTGTCGTATTTTATTTTGTTTCTTAGAAATTTCTTTCTTTATTTTTAAAACAATCTTTTCTAATTTTATATACCAATCCCTCTTCCTACTTCCTTCTTTCCTCCCACTCTCCCCACCTTCTACCCATCCCACCCCGCATCCACTCCTCAGAGAGGATAAGTCTTCCCATGGAGAGTAAAAAAAGTCCAGCAAATCACTTTGAGGCAGGACCAAGGTCCTCCCCGCTACTTATCTAGGCTAAGCAAGGTATCCCTCCAAAGCGAATGGGTTCTAAAATGCCAGTTCATGCAATAGGGATAAATCCGGGTTCCACTGTCAGTGGCCCCACAGATTGCCTAAGCCACACAACTGTCACCCGCATTCAGAGGGCCTAGTTTGGTCCTAGTTAGGTTTTTCTGCTGTCAGTCCAGGGTCACTGTGCTCCCAGTAGCTCAGGTAAGCTGTTTCAGTGGGTATTCCTATCATGAGCTTGACCCCTTTGCTCATGTTATCACTCCTCCCTCTTTTCAACTGGGCTCTGGGAGCTCGGCCCAGTGCTTAGCTGTGGATCTCTGCTTCTGTTTCCATCAGTGGCTGGATGACGATTCTATGACACTAATTAAGGAAGTAATCAATATGATTACAGGGTAAGGCCAGTTCAGGGCCTTAGCTGTGGTCATTCTTTTGGAGTCCTGGGAAATTCTCTAGGCATATGATGGTTCCATCAACCAAGATGTCTCTCTCTTTGGTCTCCCTTTCTGTCCTCCCCTCATCTCGACCACTCTGTTCCCACATCCCTTCTCGCCTTCCCCTCCTCTGCTCCTCCTCCCCTCCTTCCCTTCCTTCGTAAGCCATTCCAAGGTGGACTATGTATGTCTCTCTTAGAGTTCTCCTTGTTACCTAGTTTCTCTACAGTTGTGGAATATTGGATGGTTATCCTTTGCTTTATGTCTAATATCCACGTATTATTGAGTACAAACCATATTTGTCTTTCTGGGTCTGGGTTACCTCACTCAGGATTTTTTTTAATTCCATTTATTCGCCTGCAAATTTCAAGATGTCATTGTTTTTTATTGTTTTTTTTTAACCACTGATTAGTACACCATCTACTAACACAAGTCAGAATAGCTAAGATCAAAAACACGGATGATAGCTTACACTAGAGAGGATGTGCAGTAAAAGGAGCATTCCTCCATTACTGGTGGGAGTTCAAACTTGTACAGTCACTGTGGAAATCAGTACAGCAATTTCTCAGAAAATTGGGATTCACTCTATCTGAAGACCCAGCAATACTACTCTTAGGTATGTGCCCAAAGGACTTACATTCATACCACAAGGACATTTGCTCTACTGCGTTCATAACAGCATTATTTGTAATAGTCAGAACATGGAAACAACCTAGATGCCCCTCAACTAAATAATGGCTTTGTTTTTTAAAATGTGGTTCTTGTAATTTTTTGAGACGTGGTCAATGTTACCGTATATTCAGACTCCCCCCACCATCCCTGAACTATCTGTCTCTAATGATCTGGACTAAAAAGTATTTTGTAATGTAAAGCAAGCTTTTGACCTTATCATCTTCATACCTTAAATGCTTATTATCTCGTTTGTGTACTTATTAAAATAGCCACATTTCCGAGAGTAAAATAGATGGAATAAAATTAGAAGAGAATTTCAGTTTAACGAGATTTCAACCTTAAAAATTTGGGGAAGCCTACCTTCTCCTATTTATCTATCATAGTATACAGAAAAGAAGACCCAGAGATAAAAGTATTTGCCAAAAAAATGTGTTTGGGATATTTTTAGTGGAAATATCGTGGGAATGTTACAAAAGTTATCCATAAGGTATTAGTGAATGAGTCAGTAGATTACAGGACACTGACTCTATTACTTTGGAGTGGAGAAGGAGGCAAGTGACCCAGTCTTTTAGATATTTATCTTGTTGCAGTGTTAAAATATCCTGACGAATGCATCTTAAAGGAAGCATTATTTTGATTTATAGTTCCAGAGAGATTTTGCCCTTGGTAACAGTGAGGACATGACAGTAAGCAGCAAAGGCATGGTGGCTGGGGAAGGAGACTGGCTGGTCATTTTGCAGCCAAACTCAAAAAGCAGAAATCCATGTTCGCTAGTGATCAGCTCAATGACTCCATTTAACCGTGGGATGATCCCATAAACACTTTATATGCCGGGTTTAACAATTAACATAATCAAAATAATCCCTCACAAAAATTTTTACAGATTAACCTTAATCAAGAAAGATAATCCATCATCATTATCCTCAGAGGCCTGCCACCTAGGTAATCTGAGATTCTGTCTAGCTGGTAATAAGCACTACCTGTCACTTCCTGCATATCCAAGGTCCAAATGAGGAGCAGAAGGAGGGAGATCATGAGCAAGGAAGTCAGGACTGCGAGGGGTGCG
>LOEQ01002239.1:89546-115124 GCA_001685075.1 Bramus lutescens | reverse complement strand
TTAACCAATGAAAGTAACACATAGACAGATGACCCTCCTACATCAGATAAGTATCTAAATACATATGCTGAAATATACAGAGGAGTTATTTTGAAACCTTATGTGTGATTGATGTCTTTAAAAAGTTTTAATTAAAGACAGCTATAATTTACTGGGATTTTTAACAAATCTTCTAAAACCAGTGCAAAAACAAAGCAAAACAAAACCAAAAACAGCTCTTTGTTCACCACTACTCTGTTATTATTATTGGATGTCACAACACATCCTTACAAAATGGCTTCATAAGGAATCCATACTGAATGAGTTGTAACTGCATCTTTTTTAAAACTCTCACTGTGGTCGCCAAGTTCTCTTAAAGCAAAGGCCCTCAATGAGACATTGTTGAATTAACATGAAAAAATGAATGCTAATATTTTCATCAGTGAAACCTTTTTGACTCTGTAATGCTTTGTGGTGTGTTTAGCTATTGGTGGAAGTTTCTGTACCACAAACTGCAGTTTCTGTCCTGTCCAGTTCTGGCAATCGTTAAGTCCCAAAGAAATCACACAGAGGTCTACATTAGTTAAAAACTGATTGGCCCATTAGCTCAGGCTTCTTATTAACTCTTATAACTTATATTACCTCATTATTCTTATCTATCTTAGCCAAATGGCTCAGTACCATTTTCAGCGAGGCAGTCACATCTTGCTTGTTCTGTGGCTGGCCCAGGACTGCAGAGGAATGGGCTTCCTTCTTCCCAGAATTCTCCCGTTCTCACTGACCCACCTCTACTCCTGTCTGGTTTATCTGCCTATACTTCTGGCCTGGCTGCTGGCCAATCAGCATTTATTTAAAATATAATTGACAGAATACAGACCATTGTCCCACGCCATTTAGCTGACCAGGGAAGAGTAGATTACTAATGGGCCCATTCCAACAGGTGTACCACCTCAGACTACTCCTTCAAGAACTAATTCAGCTACTGGTGAACATGAAGCTAGCAAAAACAACACTCCCTAACAGTTAGCTTTAAGCTAAAAAGATCATCCTCGCAGGACGGACCTGATCAGATAAACCCTTAAAAGGGATGAAGCTTTTCACAACAAATGAGACTTCAAGAAGTAGCTGAGTCTAGAGTTATTTCCTTCCTCTTAATGTATTGGAATGCCTTTATACAGACAATAGCTTCAACTGAGACAAGTATAATTTCCAATTATAGCCAAGTCTTTTTCAAAATATTCTTATGAATCCCATCATTATTTCATTTATTCACGCAAAAAATACAACATCTCCTACCTATGGATCCATTTTAATGTACATTTAGCAGTGAGCTAATCCTCCGTCCTGCTGTACTATTTTAAAGGTGGATTTCCCTGCAGCCCCTTCCTTGCATGTTTTTCCATATGAACTTCACGGCCAACTTCTATAATTCAAAGAATAAAACGTTATCCTTAACTTTATTAAAATTGAATTAAATCTGCAAAGCAATATTTTTTAAATGCATTCTTTATGGTATGCTCTTTCTTCTCAAGAACATGTTATAATATCAAAAAACAAAATAAGTAATAATAAAAATAAGAGAATTAAACTCTTTTAACATTGTTTATGTTTAGAAGGGTTGCCAAATAAAATTATTTAAGAAAATTAACCAAGGATTTGTTGGCACTTACACTTTTTACCTATTAATGGATTTCCAATGAAGAATGAAATGCGATTATGTGAATTACCTTTATATTGCCAATGTTCAAGCCCAGATTCCCTAAACCATAGCAGCCCACTGATTTCAATAAGAGCTACAATACCAGAGCAGAATGCTTGGGCAATACCTGACTTCAGAAGACTGCTGACTTAAGAGATCTGGAATTTGGGACAATAGGAATCTTTTGTGAGAACAATGCATTGAACAAAGATGAAGTTGATCCTCTGAGTTTCATTACTAGAAACCATTTTTCTGGCAAAACTTGAATTAAAAATGGCTACTACTTATAGTGCAGAATTTCCAAAAACACCTGGCTGCTAGAATGCTTAGATAAACACAAAATAAAAATTTCAAAGAAACCTCAGTCTGTCTTACGACTCTCAGACCCCACGAGCCCCACAAGAGGCAAAGCAGAGGCCGCAGCTGAGAAGACTAGCTACACTTATCGGAGCTAAGGGCCAACATTTTCCCTGCTTCCTTCCACAACTATTCCTGTACATGGGCCATTCAGCCGCCCATCTGCACGTCAGCCTCTTTCTCTACTCTTGAGTCGGTGCCCTGTTTCTCTTCCACGATAATACTCAACCAAAGCCTTACTAAGCTCTCTCAGGAAAGGTGCAAAAAAATAAATTTATGAGACAAAACAAGGCATAGTATCAGTAAAACTTATACAAAGGGTGTGAAATTGCACTGTACAGTTGTACTGTCCACTTATTACGTGACTCGAATGCATATCATATAGCACAAATTATTTGTTTCTATAAACTTCTATCAAGAATATAAAAATGTTATTGTAGAAACTAGAGGTATAGATGTCTATTGAGAGTGAAATTACTGGAAAAGACCATACTACGAACATACGGTGGTGCAGACTTCATTCCATGAAAGAGAAACTCAATAAAACTCAACAAAAAATGTGCCCATCACAAAGTTTAGAATGAGATAAAAATAAAAAGTGGTGGTAGAGAGCCTAGGTGGGGTAGAGAGAAGAGGATGAAGAGGGAGAACACAGACAAAGGAGGCAGAGCATATGAGATGTTAACTATTTCCTTTATACTTTATTTTCATCTACATTTTAGCCAAAGTATTTTTTGACATGCTTGCTTTTATCTCTCCATCATACAGCAAACAGATTCCTTGAATGCAGTTAAACTTGGTTTACCAAAAATATCCTTCGCATGCTACATCTTAAACTACACTTGCTTCCCTGACTAGGGACTCTCACACCTTCCATATACTTTTCAAAGCTCGTCTACCAAGGGCTCATGCTTCAATAGTCATCACCTGACACTGAAGCTTTGTCACTGGAATTGCTATAAAATCTTCCCATTTCTGGCAATAGTCCCTCTCACCTTAGACTTGTTTTAGGTTACTGTTTGTAGGCTGCATCATTTCCAAGATTTTTCTCACACCACCTGTGCATGCGTGGCTCCCAGACAGCTGAGTGGTGCCTTTGTGAACAGCTGTGGAATTTCTGTCCTTTACTTACAGTGTATCTGCATTCCTTGTAGCTACAGGTGTAATTGAATTAAAATACTCCATCTCACTACTATCTCCATATTTATTAATTAGTTTCTCTCTCTCTCTGCTTTTCCTCTCCTAAATTTATTTTAGTTTCTTTTAACTTATCTACTGCTGTTTGACTATTAAACCATTTAATTTAATATATTGCCTTTTGGTATTACAATATTCATTCTGATCTATAATAGCCTATTTATAATAACAAATTATCTCATGGAACATGTACAAGCAAAACAATAACTTACGTTTTAAACTACTGCCTATTTTTTCTTTCCTTTAAATTTTATTTCTGCTCATGCTACAGAGCTTTTATCACTATTTATTTTTGGAATAAGCAAATGTGTTATTTGTTTAGTTTTTAAAAAAACTGAGGTAAGTGGTATCTTTTTATCTATACATTTTTTATCTATACATTGTTTTTTGGTGTCTTGGCTTCTTATTTAATTCTGTTTGCATTGAGTGTTGTTTTTGTTTTGTTTAGCTAGGAAAAACTTGTTTATCTTCAACTTTTATAATTCAACTTAAACAACAAACAATTCAGCTTTTATCCATTTGAAAATACACTTATTTGCTTTTAATTTGAAAAGTTTACTTTTCCATTTAGCAATACAGTTATGACATTCTTTGATATTTTACCTCTGCTGTTTATGTTAAATTGCTACTTTCTTATTTCTTCCTTTTATAGGATTGATTTCAAGATCTTTTCTGTTTCATTGATTTTCCTTGATTCTGACAAGGTGTTCTTGGTATTTTATCTCTCCTGTTTCCTTTCAATTGGGTTGTTTCTACTAATCCGGCTTGAAGAAAGCCGCCATTTCTCTGCAGTATTAATACTGCTCATGAACCTAATCACACACACACACACACACACACACACACACACAGGAAAAGACGTTGACCACATTCTACTAGAAACCCACATTTAGTCCCATTCTCATGGCCCCACTGAGACTGGTTCCTTGTTGAGCACATTTCCCCTCACATACCTTCATCTATCCACATGTACGTGTACTCTACCTATGCCCGTTATCACGTAGTTCATTGACTTTTAATATAGACTCCTGTAAGTCTAACACATTAAAATATCCATTAATCCACCATTACAAACTCAGTGCAGAAAATTTCATGCCTTCATATTTCCCTTTATTTTACTTTCATATTTATGCGCTCCTATTCCCAAACCCTAGCAAACACATCCCAAACTTGGCAACTCTGACCCCCATCCCAGTAGCACTTTCTTGTTAGGATGTCATACAAATGGTAGCAATGTGTCCTTTGAGAGTGGCTTCTTTTCTTCCTCTTTGATTCCAAGATTGTATAGTTTTTGAGACTAGTTTATTTCTAATTCTAAGTATCATACCATTGAAGGCCAGGACAATATACAAATTCTCAATCAATATCTGGGGCATCATGATATAAACGCCAATAAATTTATATATACTATTTGCTAATACCTTCAGTTTCTCAAGCAAAGTATAGTGGTCACAATACTTTATAGAATTATTTGTAATAATACCTATAAAATTATCATCATTATTTTAGGTAAATAATTTTTAATTTATAATCACATATTAAAATCCATGCTTTATACCAAATTCTTATCTTAAAGCTGTGTAATATGTCATATTAGAAGAGCCCAGAAAACTCCTAAAAATTCAAGAAACCCAGGGCAATCCTCATGTAATATTTAATTTAAAATAAACTAAATATCAGACTGATGAAGCGATAACACACATTCACTTTTTCTAATATAAAAATGTTACATGATACTCAGTAAGTAAAGAAAAATACTTTACATATCTGAATAAATACTGTGTATTAACCCTCATCTGATTCCCTTGACCTCAGCTGTCTTGTGTTTCCAGCATTCCCACAGTTAAGTTCCATGTTGATATTATTTTGAAATTTACTAAGTTTCTTTAAATTGATATTTTCCAATTGACCATGATTTTTTATTTTTGTCAAGACTTAGACTCAATTTAAGTCCTTTCCAAGGGACCAGCTTCTCTTCAGGAGCAGGGAAACCCACTGACTCTGCTTTGTTCCTGTCTGCCCTCGCCTGCTCTCCATCAACCTTCACCGTGAGGTAGTGATCGAATATATTGTTCCTCTGATAGAGAAGAGGAAGGATTTTAANTATTGTTCCTCTGATAGAGAAGAGGAAGGATTTAAAAAAAAAAAAAGGACAATTAGTATCCACCAAACTCATCCTTGGTGCCAGGTTCCTAACAGAGATATGTGTCTACTGCACACCCTCTTGATAACACAGGAGAGAGCTGCCCAACAGGAGCTCACTCAGCTCAGACAGCTGGAGAATGTTGATGCTGCCTTTAAACCCATGTCTGACCTAAAGCCCTTCCCAGCAGTACTTAGAAACACTATCCACATTAAGTGAAAAAAGTAACTAGTGCTAATTATATTTAATTATCTGATTAAACTATTTAGCAAATAATTATAAATTGCTTCACAGAAAGAACCACTACCAGTGTCTTCCTGCTTTAATTCTGGAGACACTCACATACATCTTAATACCCTAAAGTATGTTCAGTGTGTGGGACTCAAGACATTAACTACATGCTTTCCACTTTACCAGAGTTAGTTTATATTGGACATACTTGCATATTGTCACTCTTTTTTAATTTAATTTTTAAAATTTACTTACTTCTTTGTTTTCAATACATCTTGACTGAAGTTTCCTCTCCCTCCACTTCCCCCTCACCCCAGAAGTACTCCTCCTCTGTTTTTCTCAGAATAGAGGAAGCCACCCAAGGCCCAAATCTTCATATCAAGGCTGGGCTAGGCAGAAGAGTCAGAGACACCCCCTTTTTCACTGTTAGGGGCCTTACAAACACAGGACTAAAAACCAGAACATAAATGCAGAGGACCTAACAGAGACCCACGCAGGCTCCTTGGTTTCCTCTTCAGCCTCTGTGAGCTCCTATGAGTACGCTTTAGTTGACTTTGTGGGCCATGTTTTGTGTCCGTTAACCACATTAGTTATAATCCACCTGCTTCTCAAAACACAGTTTGAGTTTTATTTCTCAACACTCCTCCGCCCCAGCCTTGCTAGTACTCTGAATAAAGGATGGGCCCTTCTTTATTCCCATTCCTTGTCAAGTCAGTGAGCATCTTACATGCTGGAGGATGAATTATATGATATGCCTCATTTTTTTTCTAAGACTGGATATCTTAGTTAGGGTTTCTATTGCTGTGAAAAGGCACCAGGATCATGGCAACTCTTATAAATGAAAATATTTAACTGGGGCTGGTTTACAGTTTCAGAGATTTGGTCCGTTGTCTTTGTCATGAGAAGCATGGCATCATGCAGGCAGACAACACTGGAGAAGGAGCTGAGAGTCCTTAAGTCTTGATCTGCAGGCAGTAGAAGAATACTGAGTAACACTGGGTGCAGTCTGAGCACATGAGGTCTCAAAGCCGCCCACCCCCACAGAGACCCACTTCCTCTAACAAAGCCACACTTACTCCAACAACGTCACACACCTCTTAATAGTGTCATTCCCTGTGCATCTATGGGGGTCATTTTTCTTTCAAACCACCACAATGGAGAAACTGGAAGGTTGTTCTCTCTAATGAAAACTCAGGCAATGGCACTAACCACTAGGGAACAAGAAACAATAAAATCCACATTGCTTGTGAAATACCACAGAGAAAGGCAAAAGTGACTCTGACTTTAACTTCTATAAAAGCCAAGAGGTAAATATACATATCTATATGAATGTCTTTGAGGCTGCTGTTTTCATCCTGAAATCAAATCATAAAATCATATCATTTCAAATCAAATCATGAAAATGAAAACTGACACAAAAACCAACGAAAAATACAACAAGCTGCCAATCAACAAAATTGAGCCGAATTATCAATGATTTTCTAAAACAAATGTTAAAACAGATGCTGCCTTGCTGATCTATTCTCCTTTGCCACACAATAGAATACGGTGGGGCTGAACATGCTGAACTTAGTCCCAGCATATGGTTTGTTGTTGACTTACAGAGTTAAAAATCTATTCTCTTAGGGCAACAATGCTGTATGTACCAAAACACTGCAAAGTAAAATGCAAAAGCAATTTTCTCTATATAAGATATTGATTTTTAAATAACTAAAAAATGTTCTAAGTTAGCTATACAAGGGCAAAAGAAAACTGAGGGTGCAAAGAAATACACCTAATTTTCCTGCTTAGAACTTGACTTTCAAAGCAATTACTGAAGTCTTGGAGTCAATGTCAGAGGTACTATAATAATAAATGAAGACTTGTATTTTTTCCAAGCATATTTTGTATTTAAATGAAATAAAGTAATTGGATTTATATATTTATATATTTAGGATTTATATATATATTTATATAATTAGGATTTATATATTTATTAATTTGTTTAAATGCTTGGTTTAAAGATGCTTGGGTTTTTCTCAAGGATACTGTGAATCATGGGTTCCTCAAATGCAGCAAAGTAACATGTGTTCAGCTTTAAGGAGCTTGATCATGGCCAATTTAAAGGCTCTGCGAACAAAGGAATCTCAGAACCAAGTTGCAGCTTTAGTTTTGATGTTTGATTTAAACAGTAGCTTTGGTAGAAATTGCCATGAAATGTTTGATTCCTCAAGGAGTCTTGGTGTTGAATGACCTGAATGGAGTCGTGGACGCACAGCTACTTGACAAACATGAGAAAAGCCGGAAGCAAACCGCTACAGTGCGAATTGTAATATACACGGAGGGAATGAACATCAGATTACTTAGCCTCTAAGACAACAGAGCCACAAACCAAACTAGAATATTTGTATTGTGCAAACAGTGTAGGAAACAGCTTTTCTCTGGTCCCATGGGAAGATGGCACTTTGTAGAAGGCTGCTGATACAAGCTCTACAGTGGACTCTCTCAAATATCCCAAGCTCTTTTACAAAATTGAGGAAGAGGAAGGAAGCCTTCTGGTGATGTATAAGTGATCAGAGAAAATGATGGGATAAACTGTGGAAGCTGCTTGTCTCCTAGAAATCCCACTGCTGTGATTCAGTACTAGAGTTCACCTGGTTGTGAGTATTCTACTCATGAGTATCATCAAGTGCAGGAAAATTTCACTAAATAGCCCATTTTAAGATAATACTACACTCCAATGACTTCACATGTGTCTTTAGGATGTGCTTACTGATTGAGAATGATTTTAACAGGGATCTTAATTCATTTGGGTTGTTGTTAAGAATACCTGAGGCTGATAGGTTATAAGCAACAGAAAAGTTTTTCTCAAGTTTCCAGACACTGGGAACGCTGGGATCAAGACACTAACTGATTTGATATTTGTGCTACATAGATAGTGCCTCCTTGGTGTCCTCACATGGCAGGCAGAAGTGTCAAGGAAGCCTACTGAGACCGGGGACCAACTTCACTAATAGTAGTAATTTCATCCTCATGATTTAACCATCCCCAAAGTACCCACTTCTAACTATTATCATCACTTTGGTGATTATATTTTGAGAAGACTCATTATAAAAAAAAAACAATTTATTCAGTTATAAACACTTTTTGAGGTGAGAAAAAATATTTTCTTAATTATTACAGGAAACAAACACAAAAATAAAAGATATTAATATGAAATTTACACTTCTTAAATCTGTTTCATGGGGGAGTATTACATACTTGGATTTGGCTTTATAGACTGATTTCAGGAAAATAGTTTTCTAAAAAGATGTAGTAAGGAGAACTTGACAAATATTACTCAGTTGTTGTAAGGTGTAGTTAGAAATGCAACTATAAAATTTATGGTGATAACAAGCAGGATTAAGGTGATTAATTTTTAAACATCAAGAGCCATATTTTGCCATCAGTCAGATGGCTCATGGGTGAATGTGCTTGTTGCCCAAGAATGGCACTAGTTAAATTCCCTAACCGAAAGTGGAAAGAGGACAGACTCCCGAATGCTGCCCTTGCTCCTCTATACATATGTCATGGTGTGTGTATGCTTGAATTCAAGCACTCATACATGTACACACACACACCACATGTATACATACATGCAAACACTATTAACTAAAAATTTTGAAAGTGTTTAAAAAATGACATTGTTATTTTAGCTGTTACATCACTGTACCTTTTTTACTGCCCACATAAACATAGGCCATGTTTAGGGTATTTCACACTAATACTACACAGAACAGTGTTGGAATAAAATAAATTTTGAGACAGAATTTTTAGGGAGTAACCAAAATTGCAAGGTAAAATGAACTAGTATTTTACAGTTCATATAATAACGCAAAGAAAAATTGTGAGTTAGAAAAAAATCCAAAGAATACTCAGACATTTCAAGTAATAATTGGCAGAAATTATGTAATATCATTTCCATTTCTGTCTCTATGACCATTAGGTTCAGGCTAAATTTAATCAAGTACACTATATATTTTATCTTTGACTTCAATTATGATGACATCTTCCTGATGTGAATAGTCTAGAAGCTATTTTCTTCTTCACTTTAACTTTGCCAATTTTTTCAAAACTTCCATAAAATCTTTTAACTGTCATAGAAAAGAATAAATTGCTGTTCTGCTATCATGGTGGAATGAAGAGAGTCTAAAATCACAGTATTCACAATGCAATTCAGAGCAAATTGGTGGTGATTAGATGCAGATAATTCCCACTTACATTTAAATGTATAAAGCATGCCAGTGTATGTTCCCTGTAATTCCATTATGACAATTGTTTCACATACAAAATATGTTCATAGTGAGTCTTAACATTTTCCTTTAAAATCTTTTCAGTCTTCTGTTCCATTAATCAGTAATGTGAATACCAAATGCTATATACACCATGGATCATATCACTATCTTGCAAGAAATTCTATTCACAATTTTTGATAAACTCAAACTTTTGTCTTTCACCTGATCTTTAAAGCTTTGAGATTTGTACTGTCAAAATGGGTCAGCAGGTAACAGTGCCTCCTGCAAGGCCTGACAACCTGAGTTCAATTAATGGAACCTACGTAGGAGATACCTGACTCTTGAAATTGTTCCCTGATTTTCATGAAACCCATCTAACACACCACATATAAAATAACCAAATGTAAGAATATATCTGATGTTTAACACTAATTACCTTTGTAAGTCGTTATTGGACCTCTGTCCATTTCATGGCTGTTCTAGACAAAGCTCAGTGGCATTTTCTTTAAAAGCGTCACTAATGTGTTCCCCAGTAGATAGTTCATTATTTGTATCCTTTGTGCTAACATAATTTCCATGCAAGCTGTTTTGCACACAAAAGATAATTATGGTAAATATATTGATTTCTATGGAAGCCCTTGTTTACAGAGCTAGTTTGGACTTTTATTTCACAATACAACATTCTGCTTTACAAAAGCTTTTAAGCACTCTATAGTCTTTATAGAGAGCCCACTCTGTTTTAATTGATGTTTCTCTAATTTAGGTCGTCTTGCAACTTTTTCCCATACTGTGGTCCTCCACCGACCACCACCCAAGTCTTAGCAATAAATCCTGGCAATCAAAGAAGGAAAGATGTGACCAGGAACTCTTAATGTCTTCTTGAGATGATCCCCATCTCAGGTGTTATAATCTGACTTCAGTAACTTACTTCATATTTTCTGTACAGAATAATACCGCTAAACTAGCCAATGATAAGTACCTACCTGTTTCTGTCAACCATAAAGTAATATCAGTTTAACACAAAAGATTTCTTCCAAAGATTTTTATATAAAACTGTTATTGTTAATGAACAACTAAAGTTTAACCTCTAACATAATTTTAAATTTCTTTTTGCTATTTCAATACACTCTACAGTTACCTTGGTACCATTTTTTTAAACTAAAAAGGAATGTGTTCTTGGTTTACAAAATAAAGAAGAACTAGCCAAAAATTTTCAAGGGAAGACATCTTCAAACTTTAAGTTCAATTGTCAGGTTGGTTAATGCATTTATGAAAATTCCTCGAGTCACAAAGTGTTTCTGTTTTGGGAAGACACTTTCTCATCTCTATGAATTGTATAGCTTTACTTCAAAGAGATTGTTCAAAGTTTCTACTCCTTTGTGCTAGACAATAATTCACTTAAAAAAAAACCCTCCACCTAAGAATGTCATTGGTTGTGTCACAAGTAGGGTCAGTTTGACAAGGTCAGTATAAATCTCTGGATAAGGTCATTTATGAACTTTGTCTCTTCAATTTATTTCTAAAACTGTCGTTACAGAATTGGCTTATTGATAATTATATAACTATTATTTAAAACACATTACAACAATAAAATATTTAGATAGTAAGGAGAAATGGGTTATATAAATGAACTTCATTCACACAAGTCTACACACTATAAAGGCAAGCCGTAGAAAAGCAGAAGCTACAGAAGTTCCTGGGTTGATGAAAAACAGTATTCCTGGCAGCTCAAGAAAGCTATACATAAGGGACCATCTGGGCCCAGACCTGGATGCGCTGTAAGGAATTTCTCATAGCTCTATGGGAAGTGACTTGGAGAGATCTTTTTACAAACCCTAGGCCAGCTCTCCAAGTGTAGTTCCTTGTTAGAACTGCCATGTATAGGCTTGACCTCAAGTAACTATTGGATCAGAAACTATAGGATAAGACAACTAATTAGTGAGTGTGTGTGTACATGTGTGTATTTTTTATTTTTTTAAAGCACTCAGTTTTATAACAAAATTCTGGAAAATGTGAACAGTGTTCTCATCCAGCCTTTGCCACAAACATACACAGCTCCTCCTGTTGCCAGTATCTCACAATTTAGTGTGAAACTTATATTTATCAAAATTGTGCACCTCTTGATACATCATTATCAGCCAGAGCCCACAGATTAATCAGAATTTCTAGATGTTAAAGATTCCATAGACTTCCATAATATACAAATATGTATTCACGGATGATGTGGATTGCCCTTCTGCATGCTGTGAATATGTTTATTACCATTGGTTAATAAAGAAGTTGATTTGGCCAATAGCCAGGCAGAATAGAGACAGGCAGGAAATTCAACAAAGATGCAGGGATAAAGAAGGCTGAGTTTGAGAGATGACAGCAGCCACAGCAAGATGTGAGGTAACAAGCTACAAGCCTTGTGATAAAATATAGAATAATGGAAATAGGTTAATTTAAGTTGTAAGAGCTAGTTAATAATAAGCCTGAACTAGTAGACCAAACACTAAACAGTTTGTAATTAATATTAAGCCTCAGCGTGGTTATTTGATAACTGGTGGACATGGTAGACACCTCCAGTTACACATGGATATGGTATCAGAGTATTTTTATTGCTATAAATTCTATCTGTGCTTTACTTGTTCATTCCTTTCTGCCATACATCTAGTAGCACTTGATCGTCTCACCATTTTTTTATATTTGCCTGTTCTAGAAGTTTGTTATTTAAATATGATGGATGATAGACTCTTTTAAATGTTTACAGTGATTGATTAATTTATTATGTGGGTGTGTGCATGCGCACAAGTGTGTGCACACATGTACAAGCACACATGCACTAATTTTAGTTCAAGTCTTCCAGTCTCTGCACTGGAAAAGATTTTAGTTCATGAGCATCTAGTCCCTTAGGAAGGTTTTAACTTTAACATAGTGAAATTACATACAGCAAAACAGTTATTAGGCAAGAATTATACTTACAATGTTTATATCTAATTTATTTTTATCATAACTAAGAACAACTATAACTATATGTTCTTCAACTCCATCAAAGACCCCAGAAGGATATAATATTACCTAAGTTAACAGGAATCGCATTGTAAGAAACTTCCAAAACTAGAATTTATAGAGAGATCTTGCTGCCTGGACAATCAGCCAAAATTCTTGTGTACCATTGGAGCATCTATCTTCAACCTACAGGCTCATAGCATCCAGAAGACTTTTCCATGAATCAGGAAATTCTAAAGACAGTTCCACACTGGCAATTTGTCAGTCACTTTCTTCTGTGTCCTGAAGAATGTCTGGCAGACTCTTTCATGAAGCAGGAAGCTTGAAGGACCATCTCACCTTCAACAGTCATTTCTCTGTAGGTTCTGCATGTCCAATTCATACAGCATAGTGTCAAGCAGTCCAGGGGAGAATAATTTCTTGGCCAAATGGCTAGCAAACTCCATGAGGAGCCCCTTCTATGCACATCTCCCTCTTGAAATAACTGGTATTTCTAAGGAGCAGATTGTCTCAGTGTCATGAAAAGTCCTAAGTTATTAAAAACATTTTTAATGCCATATTCTGAAGGTCTCTGAAAGTTTTTGAAGAATCTATCTAACTGAAATATATTTCTATATATCTAGAAACCTAACTAACATGACTTGAAGTTTGACAATTATAGATGATTATCTATTAACCTATATTTCTTAATTATATATTATATTTTTAAATGAGCTGCACAAACACAATACCATAATCAGGAGCAGAAACATACCAATATACATATAACAAAATTGACCTTAAATTTGTATCAATCAAGATCCATACCAATGCAAATCTCTATAGCATACCCCCCCTTTAAATGTAAACATTTTTAGACAATATTTGGGAATATGGGCATAGTTCTCTCCAAACTGCTTTCTGCTTTTTATTGAGCAAAGTAATTTTTTGCGGGGTGTTCAAGGCAACCTTTTACAGGGTCTTGGTCCATAAAATCTCATTAGTCTGGAAGGATTCCACAGATTCTGATCCTCTGTGGAAGCAAAAGAAGAACTTCTTTTCTGAAGCAACATATCCTTAGACCCAAATTTTGAAGTCTAGGTTTATTTAACTTAGTAATCCATGCAATGAAATGTCTCTCATCACATACCTCTTTAACAGTCAAAAAATTCAAAGAAAACACAATAATATACATAATCCAGACTCTGTGTGTATTCCACCTTTATGTGGCTTATTTTTCTTACTCTATTACTTTTTCTACATGTTTAATGTTTATTTTTATCTTTAATCTATAATTGACTGTACTCGTTTATGTATTACATGTACTGTCTCTTTACTCTTTTTCTTCTCTCTCCCAAGCCTACCTCCATTTATCCAACACTGACTCATTTAGAGTTCTTTTTTGTCTGAATCTCTCCTATTGTGTATCTGTAATTCTTTTCTGTCCTAGAGAGCTTTTAATATGGTAAGTTGCTTGGTCACAGTGGCCCTGGGTGCTGGCTCTTCCTCCCTCTGACTTTCAAAATGGCAGAGGTACCATTGCTGCCAGCTCTGGGACCACCAGGTAGGAGCTACATTCACAAATTTAACTCTGAGAAGGTGCATGCAGTACATAAATCCTTTTCATCTGAGTAATAGCTAAATCTGCCATGCAGCGCACTGTAAGGCCTGGAAATATCTCTTTGTATGGTGGCAGAAATTTGTCATGCTCTGCTGTTTGTGCATGCCTAGTAGACCTGATTCCACTGCCTGCCCAGGTGGGGAGCATTGAGCCCTAGGCATGGTCTCAGCTACTTTCCTTCCTACCCCAAGTGGGCAGTCACACAAGTGCCTAGACCCACAAACACAATTTAAGTGTTCAGCCTCCTGAAAGAGCCAGAGTTCAGATTGACAGCAAGCCCATGAAGCTGCCATTTCAAAACTGAGCCGGAATCAAGAAAACCTCTCTTAAAGGAGCCATGGTCTTAATGTGTGCTTAGCTCCTTTCTTTCTTTCTTCTTTCTTTTTTCTTTTTTGTGCCTAGAATTCCTTCCCAAACTCTCTAATGTTTAAGTAAATTTTAGTTGATCACATTGGCACCAATTGTTGCAGGGAGGCCACTTGTTTGTTCCCAGGTGCTCAACCACAAAATAACCACACAAAAACCATATTATTTGCAATGCTGTTTGGCCAATAGCTTAAGTGTATTTCTGGCTAATTCATATCTTAAATTAACCCATTTCCATTAATCTGTGTATTACCATGAGGCTGTGGCTTACTAGGTAAAATTTCAGCATCTGTCTCTGGTGGGGCTACATGGCTTCTCCCTGACTCTGCCTTCCTTTTCCCAGCATTCAGTTTAGCTTTCCCCACCTAGCTCTACTGTACCCCATCACAGGACAAGATAGATTTCTTTATTAACCAATGGTATTCACAGCATACAGAGGGGAATCCCACATCAGACATCTGTCCTTGAGGCTGTATAGAAGTGATCCAATGTATACTCTACTGTACATCAAGACAGTTGTCTTCTTAAGGAATGAACCATATTTTTGTGACTTTAGATAAGACATTTGAAGATGAATTTCTCTAGGCTAGCCATAGTAGGTAAGAAATTGTACCACCATCTCTGTAACTAGTGACTGCATTCCAAACTATTACTGCAGTGCTAAAACATGTTGGTGTAGGGCCAACAGAGTACCACTTCTGTGACAGGTGGTTTTTAGAAGGTATTTATATGTTATACAAAGATCATCACACTTGGTGTGTGTTACCATATGTTCACTTACATAACTCCATTCAGGACTTCCTCATCTTTAACTTCTAGTCATTTTTTCTCCAAATGAGTAAATTAAAAAAAAAACACTTTCCAAAAATATGCACATAACCCTGGCTTGGACTACTGCTTCCTTTAATTTAGATAAGCGTTTTTAGTTTGCTTTGCTCTTTGGGAAGATTTTCCCTCTTTACTTTCTCTCAGGTTCTTATGGGAATTTCTATACGGCCATAGGTAGGTACTTCTGGGAAAGACCACTCACTATGGTAAGCAATTTGGGAACATTAGGGCCACCAGCTGTAGTGTTTGCTCCTTTTCTGTGCCCTGCATTAGACTCAGTTCTAAACAGTTTCCAAACAACAAGAAACTGCTGCCAAGCATGTACAGCATTATGACTTGATAAGTCCAAATGTAGCCAACTTATAAATATGAGACCCTTCTTCATTCAGTGCTCCATGACCCATAACCAACCTATCAGACACATTTTCATGAAATCTGTGCTGCAAGCAGCTTTGTCTTTCTCCAGCATTTCTCTTAGACTCATTATACATTCTGTATCACTAAATGCTGCAACCATTTGGAACTTACTGAGTAATAGTGCCCAGAAAAGGAAAGCAGCTTCAATCACAGCTTTGATCTGCTACAGTCTTTTTCTGTTTCAAGCAGAACTACAATCTGGCAGCCATATATGTTCCTCAAAACTCAGACAGAAGAATTCCTAGATATGGAATGAGTTGCCACCAGAATCTAAAGGGGATGCCAGCTCCTGCACTTCCTTTATTGTGGTGAGGGATGCGAAATACCATAATTATTTGAGGAAGTCATACACAGTGTTCCCGATTCTGGATCCACCTTAATCTTATCCCCTGCCTTATGAAAAGCATAAATTCAGACAAGATTATGCAATTATTAGACACTTTTTTGCTTGTCTTCATTTCCTGATAGCATGACTATCAGGAAGCCAGTATTTGGAGATCTTGTACCTATAAATAAGTTAATAGAACAATTGTAACAACTACAAGTTAAATCCAGTGTTCTTTCCATACTAAATATCATGTTTCTGATGCCTCTTTTATTAGAATGGAAAAGAATTCATTCTCTAAGCTAAAGACTACATATAAGCCCTTGAAGCCCGAATAATCACTTCTAAAAGCAATATCATATCCAAAACAACACCTGCACTTAGTCCCCTGACTTGCCTAAGCTTGCGGTAGACTGCACTCATCTTTAATGACCTATTTGGTTCAGTAAGAGCCAGAATGTTGAATGAAAATGTAAATAGGACATGGTAGTGTTGGCATGCACTGTTTACCCCAGAATTCATTGTTAAGATTTTTGTTTGTTTACATGACTTTGTTTTCAGTGTTTTTTGCATGTCTGGTTTTCATCAAGTTTATTTGATTTTGATTTTGCATTCTCTTAGTTGACATTAGGCAGAATTTTCAGGTACTCCTATTTTGCCTCCCCTAATTTCTTACCCCACAAGGCTTACCTAATGTGAGTCATTCAAACTTTCAATTGGATTTATCCAAATTATATTACCAGGAATAGAAAAAAACTAAATTAAAAAGTGTACAGACCTAGTAAAGTCACAACATGATAGATGTGAGTTGGGTTCTATTCATCACTCCATTTCTTTTTTTATAACACACCTTCACATATATAAAGTAATATTCTGCATCATAAACAAGTGTAAATAAAAAAAATCTGCTCAATTAAAATAACATTCCACTAAATTTCTTCCTTTTTGTCTAAATAAAAAGAAAAGTTTTAATTTTAACATAGTAAGACTATATACAATAAGAACCATTATCAAGAAAGGATTATATTCACAATGTCCAAGTCATCTGTATTTGGAAATTCAAAGTAAATACTCCATTATTTATCCTATCTTGGTGAATCCAAGTTTTGTACTTAATTTACCTTCTATCATAACTAAGAAAACTATAACTACCTAGTATTTAACTCCATCAAAGACTCCAGAATGATATAATACTATTTGAGAAAACAGGAAGTACAGTGCAACGCACTTCCAAAGTGACAGAGACATCCGCCCACCTGGGCAGTCACTCAATGTTCCTCTGCAAAATTGGACATTCAACTCTTTGGGAGGAGGGGAGGAGGTGGAAAATTTTTAATAATAATAAAGAAAATGAAAAAAAATCTAGTCCTTGAAAACTATTACTTACTATAAATGACTTAGGATAATTAAGAAATGCATGTCAGTACTTAGTTATTTATAACAATCAAGCTTCTAGTTATGTCAACTATGTTTTCAAGATGACACAGATATATATTTTAGATAGATAAATGGTCTTCAAACCCTTCAAAGACCTACAGAAAATGGCATTTAAAATGCTTTGTTAATATTGGGATTTTCATGACAGTAAAACATTGTCTCTGGAAACACTAATCTACTTCATAAAAGAATGATGGGCATCGAAGATTATGAAGTATTCGTTCAATGTGGCAAAATTAGCCACTGAGTAAAGAAACTGCTCTTGCCTTAACTGATGACAGTATCCTGTACAATCTGGACAAGAAGTACACAAAAGAAAAAGACTGTTGACTTTTGCCAGAACAAGGAGGGATAGTCTTTCAAAATTCCTGCTTCATAGATAAGTTTGTCAGACATTCTGCAGTACATAAAGGAAAGTGACTATGAAAATTTCCCAAGACTAAGTGGGACAGCCCTTCAAAATACCTGTTTTATAGAAAAATTTGCTTGATAGTCTAGGCATATAGGACAAAAGTTGGATGTCATCACTCCATTTCCATTAGCTCCTCTTACAGGGTTCTTGAGGCTTTGAGAATTCACACATGGGTGCCCAGTCCATCTCTGTGTCTATTCATCTTCAGTATATATGCATGGTCTTAATTCCCAATATGCAGCTACTTGGATATGTAGGCATACATCTCTTAGGAGACACGGAACAAACACTCTTAAGAAAATGCTTGAGGTCTGGAAACCAAGGAAGATGTTATGACTGCCCTCAGCCCCAAAATACTTTATTGCCTTTAATCTTTATTAGTATTGATAAGAGGAGCACTCTTGACTCCTAGTTTTTCTAAGAAAGACTAGACTAATCTCTAAAGAGAGCACTTCCTAGTTGCCTCCCAATGCTGTCTTTGGTGGCAATTATTGTGGTTCTTGGACACTCCGACACTTTTTCTGGTGTTCTGCTTCTTACAAGGCAATCCTATTCCTGAGACCATAATAAGGCTGGGACCCTAAGTTTTCTTCTTCCCTTATTTTGGCAATCAAATCCCCACTTTTCCCTTTAAAATACTGGTGTTATGCTGTAGCACCCACCTATCTAAAATTCCCCTTATAATTAGCTGTAATATTGTCAACCTGTTAGACCTAAACAGAATTAGCTAAGAGTAAGGCATTCGTGAACTTGCTTTACCTCCCCTCCGTTTTTTGCTATCCAATGAACTTAACAAGCACAGTGACAAACCTTTTTGAGCACACAAAAAACGCAAGTCAAGAACAATAAAGTTGAGAGAGCCTGCCATATCTCAAAGAACAGAGATATTCTGCCCCTCCTGAAAGCCGAATATCCCACAGAAAGAAGCGAATGTCTGCCTTGTTAAAGTACTTCAGTGATCAGATATTTTTAGGACAGCTAAATCTGTACTCTACAACTCATCTGTCACTGTTCCATAAATCTATTTTTATGTAGACTCAGAACGTGGGGAAGGTAATTGCAGATGCAGAGAAAGCAAAAATCTGGAATAGTCCAGGGTCCAAACACCACACCATCAGCAGCATCAGACATGTGTGCTTCTCAGTAAGTTTCAATAGCTACTACGAAAAAAGTGAGGCCAGCACATCCCCAGAGCACACTGCATCCACTTAGGACACTGACTTCTCTGCTTCTGAACTCTTTTCCTTTGAGTTATCCTCACCCATTATTCTGCTACATAGATCCACTCTGACCACAGCTACTGCCATTACCACTAACTGCTCCAACCTCAAACACATCACCTCCTGTATTTCCAAATTCTGACCCTATTAATCTCCAAAACTGTTTGAACTTCAAGAGAAACATCTAATATTTTGATCCCATCACTTTTCATGTTCACTTGAACCTTATTATGTTTATTTATTCCTTCTTAGGCCTAATACCTGTTTATTATAAATCATTCAGGATTTCTTTGTTCTAGATTGATCCAGGCTAATATATTAGGGTTTTCTCTGGGAATTAAGATGGAGAAGTGAACAAACAGAGTAGAAAAAAGTTTGTGAATAAAGTCCTTATTTATTTTAAGTGGAAAGAATTGTTGTATTATCTGTATCTTTAAATGAACAAATATATCTTTATTACATTACCTATTATATAACTTGATGACATTAATCAAAAGTGCCAAATGCATAAACAAATCATAAAAATGCACCAAATTGAGGCCTTAGTTGAAATATATGAGCTAAATCTGGTATTTAATCTCATCCTTTGATTCATTAAAAATTGGCTGAATAAATAACTCCTCCAATATAATTTTTGGAGTTACTCTAATTCTCAAAGATATTAAATACATAGTTAAATAGGCCATCATCTTATGATATGTGTACAAATAATATTGCTAATATATTTTTGCATGTTTATATGTTAATGCATGTGTTTATTTTTGTTCACATGTATGGAGGTCTTATGTGTGCAGGCCAGGGGACAACATAAGTAGCTGCCTCACCCACACTCCATTTTACGCTTTGATGCAAGGCCTCTGACTTGAATCCATGGTTCAGTCTCAGGCTAGCCAGCTGGCTCCAAGAATTCCATGTCTCTTTCTCCTAAAGATTGGGATTACAAGCTATCATTATGCCCATCAGGCATATGTGTGCCAGCTGGTGATCTGAACTCTAAACTCCATCCTTGTTCTGCAAGCACATGTCCCATTGAACCATCTCTCCAACACCCATATTGCCAATATCTTTATATTCAACTTCAAAAGTGAGCATCCATTCTAAATTTAAGTTGGTGTTAAACTCAATTCTTGGGCTTGTTGAAATTTTCAAACATTTGATAGATATCTGCCTACTGTGGGAATAGAAAAATGCTATAGTACTTAAAGACCACTGTATTATTTGATGGTCACAAACAAATATTAAGAACTTTATTAAATATATCAATATATTTTTAATTTTAAATGTGGAAGAATTCATGATACCAAAATATATCATCCAGTATCAGTAAGAGACTATTAAAGCTAATTTACAGAATTAATAATAATTATATAATAACATATTCTTAAAATTAAAAATTAGGGCCACTGAAAATAAAAGTGCTTGCTACAGAAGCATGGAGACATGAATTCTGCCCAAGGAAAACAAAGCAGAAAGACAAAACCATATTCCAAAAGCTGTCATCTAACCCTCAGAGATGCCCTGTGGCACCAATGGGTGCTCACACTTACACACACACACACACACACACACACACTTCATAGTAAGCAAAAAATAAAGAATGATAATTAATACTTAATGCCTTCATGAGTAAATAAATGGGCAAATAAATATACATTAACTAATAAGTACATCATTGAATTATTGAATTTTTAAAAGCCATCTTTTGCTTCTTTCAAGAATGAATCTTATTTGAATGCGCGTTCACAACTGGAAAATGAAACTAAATCAGAAGATCAATAGGCCCAATCATAATTTCATCAGAGACTAATATTAATCAGATATTCCAACAAGTGTCATACAATACTTTTAAGCTATACTTTACACAATATATAAAATAAGAGAAAAATGAGATAACAAAACTACACTTTTTGACAGCCAAAGAAAACAATAAGGCATTATAAAACAGCTTAGCAGTCCTAAAATTTTTCACCAAGGTACTAAAGTATTAATACAAAATTCCTGTCCAAACAATTAGTACAAACCAGTAACTTAAAAAAAATTTTCTAAGGAAAACAAAGAATTTGAGAATTTACAAAACCTGTCAGTCCTACACCTAATTTCCTTTGGAAGACAAGTTCAACAAATTCTTTTTCTTTCTCATTATGTTCTGCTACACAGTGGACAGAAAATTCTGTGCTATAATTACACAGTTTTCTTGTGTTCTGATTGATCAATCAATGGATATATAACATCTACAAATGACTTTTCATTTTTTGTGTTTGAAGGCATGTGGCCTCGCCGTGAAGTCCACAATGCTTTTGTTGCCCGAGAGCTCAGAGATTTCGAGATTTCACACAGATAATGATATAGTGATCCTGATGGGAGAAATGCGGACAGTATGCAGAACTCACACCCTTCGGTTGAGTGTTCACACAGTGAGTACAGCCTTGGCATTGTCACCAAGACAGCCAACCACTCCCACCACCCCTCACCAGCCAAAGCCTCACACACAATAGACTCCGCCCCTGTTTTACCATGTCTTTTAGAACGTGCTCTACCAAAGCAACTGCGATAGTTACATGCTCAGAAACAGTCTGTGGCGCCCAAAGTATTGTGTGTACTTTGCATGGAATGCTGAAGTGGATGAACTTTTATTTGTTGAAACCTACACATAAACTGAATAGATCCAGATCCTGAAAATTGACTCCATATTTTATACCAGAGCTGGTACTAAAATTAGTATCTGTACTCAGGAAGCCGAGATAACTACAGAAGTTAGAGGCTGGCAGAGTTACCTTCAAGCATGTTTTACTCCATTTTCGTATTTTCAGTTCCATGTGTTCTTGTTTTTATGCAAACAAAATAGCATTTATCTACTTTGTATAAAACAACAACAAAAACATAAATAATAAGTGTGGCAATAAACCCAAATTTGTTATGGGAAATGCTCAGTAAATATTTTTGTTGTTATTCAGAAGTATAAAATTCTTTTGAATTTTATGACTGTGGCATTGTTTTGTGAAACCACATCATATTTACTGGAAAAATCTTCTAACAGTAATGAGATGTCCTTGTTAAGTCATTTACTCACAGGAACAAATGAGAACTTGAAAAACCCGTTGAGAGTATCCACATCATAAGGGCCTGATGTGAACAGAGGGGAGGGTTTGAAGGTGAACACCAAATTAGCATCCCAGAGATAAGACATTGAGGGTCTGAATAACAGAGCCCAGTAGTGTTATGGAGTACTTGGTACTCTATGAAAACAAACTGTGAAAAACTGGTGGTGGTATTTTAAGAATGAAACTTAAAATCATAAATGTTAAGCTATAATTAAGAGTTATTATTCAATAACATTTATTACTCTTGACTTTGACCGAGTACTGCTTAGAAACCAGACTATTCATTCAAAATGCAAGTCCCATGAATCTTATTTTCCAAAGACAGTAAAAGCACTGAAAGAAAATATTTCAAAATTCCCTCCACTAAGCACAGCCATCTCCTCCTGTATCTGGGTTTAAATCCTTCACTCAAGCCTTTCAATAGATGGAAGTCTTCTGTTTCCAAAACTGTGGCCCATGCTTCCAACCCTGCTCAGTCATGAAGAGCATAGCACTGGTGGGATCGATTATCGTAACACCTACAAATTCCTAGACACGGGCTCTTTGTAATAAATTTGGAATTATTGTCAATTTATAAAAACTCAAATGCTCAAATAATATTTATCATATGGCTAAAATTCAGTGGAGAAAAAGGATTTCTTTTTTCAATTCATTTTAAGATAATGATTGAAAACACTGGTAACAAGATAAGAAATATGGAATGTTTTGATGTCTTTATACTGATAAGTGACAAAGGATCAAAGTTTGACATTGCAACCACCAATTATTTAACCAAGGATGTGGACAAAAATCATAAATCTTTTCCAAACCAAAGTTCCCTTAAAATTCAAGAATGCAATACTAGCCATCTGTTTTGTCTCAGAGTACAATGTATCCAATAAACTATAGCTGGATATACCCTTTAACACTAGCAAGACACTTGTAACATGTAGAAACATTATAATCTTTATTTGCAACAAAGAACTAAAGCTTAATTAGATTCTCAAGGTCACGGAATTAATAAATAAATCTCTTTTTAGTACCTCTGTTCTTTACTTTAGATTGACCCTTTGACTGTTAATAAAGTAACATTTTAAAGTTCTCTTTTAAAGGAAAATAGTAACTTTATTTGTAATTTTCAAGACACTTGTTCTCAAGATGAATAAGGAGAAAACAAGTCCCATGGCGAACTTTGACCTGAACATTGGTATTTAGTCTAAAACAGCTGGCAGCCAATTTGCATTGAAATGTTTAAAAGTAAAAAAAAAAAGAACTTTTATTAAAATGTTAATATTTGGGGAAATTTTCAAAAAATGTAAAGCAAGACTAAAATTGAAAACTAGCAATATTAGCTTTAACACCTATGCAAACCAAACATTTTTCACATCAGTATCAGAAGGATAAGCAGAACTCAATTTTGCTCTTACTACTCGCTGCATTTTCAAAGCACAAAAATTGTATTTTTATAGACAGTCAGCACAGTCATTGGTATTTAGTTACTTGATGTGACTTGAGAGCTCTGTAAAAACTGGTGACAGAGGTCTCCCTTCTATAACACACACTTATTTGTCAACTCTTGTTCTGGTTCCAAAGTCTTTTTGTTTTTGTTTCTGTTTTGCTTTGTTTGTTTGACTATTATGCATTATATTGAAGCCTCTTTTTTTATTAAGAATATTTTTAAGACAATCTTTTCTCATTTTACATAACTATCCCCGTTCCCACTCCCTCCCCTCCTCCCACTTCCCCCACCTTCCCTCCACCCCATTTCCCCATCCAGTCCTCAGAAAGGGTAAGGCTGCCCACAGGGAGTCAATAACGTCTGATATTTCACTTCCAGGCAAGACCAAACCCCTCCCGCCTATATACAGGCTGAGAAAGATATTCCTCCAAAAAGAATGCTCTCCTAGATGCCAGGTCAATCACTAGGAAGAAATTCTGGTCCCACTACTAGTGGCCCCACAGACTTCCGGAGACTTGAAACTGTACCCCACATTCAGTGGACCTAATTTGTTCCTATGCAGGTTCCCCTGCTATCAGTTAAGAGGCAGTGAACTCTTACTAGCTCAGGTCAGTTGTTTCTGTGGGTATCACCATTATGGTCTTGAACCCTTTGCTCAAATTGTCGGTCCTTCCTCTCTTGGGCTGATCTCAGGTAGCTCAGCCCAGTGCTCCATTGTATATCTCTGTGTATACTTTCATCAGTTGCTGATTGAAGGTTTTATGATAATAATTAAGGTAGTCATCAATATGATAACAGTGGAAGGCCAATTTAGGCACTCTCTCCACTGTTGCTCAGCTGGGGTCATTCTTGTAGATTCCTTGGAATTTCCTTAGTACTATGTTTCTTGATAGCCCTTTAATGGCTCCCTCAATCAAGATATCTCTTTCCTAGCCCTCCCTCACTGTCCTTCCCCCATTTGAGCATCCCATTCCCTCATGTTCTTCTCCTCCCACCCCTTCTCCCATCCCTCTCAACTTCCACCCTCTTTTATTCCCTTCTCTCCTTAATTTTCTCAGGATGTCTAGTCTGTTTCCCCTTCCCAGGGGATCCATGTATGTCTCTCTTAGGGTTCTCCTTGTTATCTAGTTTTTCTGGGTTTGTGGACTACAGGCTGGTTATTCTTTGCTTTACATCTAATATCCACTTATGAATGAGTACATGCTACGTTTGTCTATCTAGGTCTGGGTCACCTCACTCGGAATGTTTTTTCTAGTGTCATTCATTTGCCTGAAAATTTCAAGATGTCATTGTTTTTTAATCACTGAGTAGTACTCTATTGTGTAAATGTACCACATTTCCTTTATCCATTCTTCAGTTGAAGGATGGCATCTAGGTTGTTTCCAGGTTCTGGCTATGAATAAATAATGCTGCTATGAACACAGTTGAGCAAATGTCCTTGTGGTATGAGTTTAAATCCTTTGGGTATATGCCCAAGAGTGGTATCACTGGGTCCTGAGGTAGATTGATTCCCAATTTTCTGAGAAAACGCCATGTAGTGAATGGGAGCAGGCCTGCTTTTCGTCCGGCCCAGCTCCCGCACGG
>LOEQ01002239.1:43830-66927 GCA_001685075.1 Bramus lutescens | reverse complement strand
GATGCACCCCTCGCAGTCCTGACTTCCTTGCTCATGTTCTCCCTCCTTCTGCTCCTCATTTGATTGCCAGGCAAAAATTGGGAGCATGGAGTTCAGTTAGTTTTCTTAAAGAACTCAGGACCACCAGTTCAGGGATGGCATCACCCACCATGGGCTTGGACCTCCCCACTGAGAAAATTTCTTACATCTTGATCTCATGGAGGCATTTCCTCAACTGAGGCTCCTTCTTCTTAGATGTTTCCTTCTTAGATGCTTGTGCCAAGTTGACACAAAAAAACAGCCAGTACAGGTACGTAAAGAGGCATGAATGTTGTGGTGGTAACTGATTGCTTTCTAACTAAACTTAAAGAAAACACATCCCTGATACTGCAGATCTTGCTGAAAACTCATAGTTGGCATCCTCATAGACTCTGGGTCTAAACATACTACTACTGTTTTTGATAAATTGACACAGTATCAAACTGTTCTCTAAACTCTTATCTCCAGTGATTAGCACAGTTAGACCTCATCAGAGGCAATTTTACGAAGCCAGAAGAGTTAACACAAAAATTCACAACTGCCCAAAACACAGAGAATAAGCGTCCATGGAGCTCTCAACCACAAATGGAACATCTGCCTCACACTGTCTACTCCCATGGCTCAGAGTCACTGTGAAAGGGGGCATGACGAATGTAAGAGCAGAGGTCAGAGTAGATCAGAGTGGAAAAAGTCTGTTCTTGGCATGATAGAACGGCTGTTCTTATAAACTCACACAATGATGGATGTCTGCACAAGACCTGAATGAGTTCCATCAAGTCAGCATTTAAGTTTGTAGAGTGGAGAGGAGTTCAGGGGTTCCCTCTCCAAGCTGGAGATCTGGCAACCATTGATAGTTTGGCGGGAGAGAGAATCCATTTTCTGTAAGTCCCTGGTAGGTTAGCAATGTTCCAGTGAGGGTCTGTTCTCCTTCTTAATTTTGAAATGTGAAAAGCAGAAAACGGAGATTCATTCAATGCAGTCATATTATTAAAAAGAACAAAGATACCCAGTAACCACATGTCTCCAAGTCCATCTACTGGGACCTGATATGAGGCTAGCTTTTCAATAGAAAGCAAGAAATAGACATAACTAAGCTGTCTAGTCAAGGAGTAGTCCCTTGCCCAACACTGTCTCAGATTTCAGTCTCTTCTGCAAAAATTATCTGACATATTGTAAATCTCTCTCCAGGAGATAAATACCTACTCTACATGACCCAACACTTAGCCATGTCTTATCCAGCCAAAGATACCTGAGGAAATTCTAATTTCTTGAGTTCTATTCTTTCAATAGGCTCATAGCCAAAAAGGGAAGCACAGATGTCTCTGTATACTCTACCAGAAAGTCAGATTTTTCACCTCCTCTCTTAATATTGATGCCTAAATATATGATTTCAAAAACCTTTTTAAAAAATAAAACAAAGCGATATCTAGCTCATAGGGTTGTCATGAGAGTTGAGGGACTTCATTCATAGAAGAACACAAAATAAACACACATACTCTCTCTGTCTTTCAGCTCTTGAAGCTGAAGGGAATCTATGGGAAAACTCAACTTCTTAGATTCAACTTCTCAAACCTAAAGCTAAGGATTTTCATCAGAGTGCCCCACAAAGTGAATAAATGGAATAAATGCAACCTTGGCTTTGCCATCACTACCTCACTTGTAGAAAATAAAAGCCAAAAGAGAGTCACACCATAGCAATAAGGCCAATCAAGGAAAAACTAGCACCTTTTGATCAAAGGGTGAAATTTTTTCTTTATCCTGGGTGGCGATCTAACATTCTAGGTGCCTAAAATATAAAGGACTTGATCTAGCTGGGACAGTCACTCATCTACTTGAGCAAGAGACATCACACAGGAAGGTACAATAACCTCTAAGGAATCAAGCTCCATTTAAACCAAGCTGGAAGAGGGACAGAATTATTATCCCTGTAATGAGATACTGTTACTATTCATCGCAGAATCCTCACCCTCTACTGCACTTCTGGTAAGCTGCCATGAATGAGGTTTGACTTGGTCTCTCCAACTTTCTGAGTCCTGACTCAGAACACAAAACAAAACCATTTTTTTTTCATTTTTGACTATGTTTCTGATGCTGGCAAGAGCCAGCTTATGCTTTCCCTGGTACTTTGGGCTTCCTTACTCTTTCTCAAAGCTCCCTCCCTGACGCATGGATGCACATCCACCACGTGACTAACCTCCATGATAACTTCACTCAAATGGCATGACTTTTCCCTTTCCCTCTCCAATTATCCTTCTCCTGTCAGTGGCTGAGATTTAAAACTTGCCTGCCCTAGGGTTTTTCTTTAAAACACTAAAGAAATTGTCTTTCTGAATAAACTTTGACTTTGCTTAGATTTTTAACTTTGTAATGCTCATAAAATTCTACTCTTTGAAAAAACTTTGGTTTTGCTTAACTTTTGGCTTTCCTTGAATTTGAAACTTTTTCTGCCTTTTAATTCTTTAACTACAAAAAAAAGCCCCAAACCATCTCTGTACCTTGGAATGGTATCAAGATCATCCAATGGGCTGCTTGATGAGGGAGAAGTAGCTTGTAAAGTCTTTGTCAAGATTAAAGATGATTGGGTATCTATCAGCTATACAACAACTCTCCTGTTGTTCACACTTTATCTCAGGAGAATTGCAAGAAAGCCCATGAGTAATTCAGTTGACAAAGGTTGTTGAAGAGGGCTTATGTAAGTAAGCAACATCCAGAGAAAAACATTGTCAGTATAGAAAGGCTCAATAGGAAACCCCCAAACTACAGAAAAAACATCACAGAATAGCTTACCCTATACATGACCCATATTTTCTGGTCTCAAAATGCCCAGAGTCACTTTGTGAGTTGATAGCCAAGTTGACAAAATTTCTTTCCAAAGAGCCCAGTGATTTGCTTATGCTTCAAAAGTTAGTATGAACCTATTTATAAAGCAATATGAAAACACTGACTTTCTATAAAATGTATAGCTTATTTAAAAGGGTGAGGTAAAATTGTCAGTTTATTTTAGTTCTTAAATTTAAATTTAATTTTTAATTGTTTAAAATTTTAACTTAAATTGTGATCTATAATTACGTGTATGCCAGTGTATCTCAGTCAGGTACATCTGCTTTGGAGTTATATGCACTGGAAGTGGGTGCTGGAAATGAACTAGGTTTTTCAACAAGAATGCAAGCGCTTGTACTGGTTGAGACTTCTCCCTGGCCTCATCAACTTACAACTTCTACTTCATTTTTAAATCTAGCTGTTTTTCTCTGGGCAGTAGTGGCACATGCCTTTAATCCCAGCATTTAGGAGGTAGAGGTAGGCAGATCTCTGTGAGTTCAAGGCCAGCCTGGTCTACAAGAGCTAGTTCCAGGACAGTCATTTAAGACTGTTACACAGAGAAACCATGTCTCAATAGGTCTGTGTGTGTGTGTGTGTGTGTGTGTGTGTGTGAGTGTGTATTTCATTCATTATTATTTTCTAAAGATAGAAAGAAATCATTGAGTCATAACTTAATTCTAAAAATATTGCAGAAAAAAAGATATAAAACATTGAGTCTCATGATTCCTTTGCAACAGAAATTCTAATAGAAGTGATGGGAACACTATCTGGCAGTCCAAAATCATCCTCCATATCCCAAAGGGAATTACATTTTTAAAATGCTAGTCAGTAGCATAATAATAAAATATCCAAGTTAAATTTTTTGCACATATCTCTGCAGGTGGCTACAATCCCAACAACATGTGAAGTCAGCTAGGAGGAGCACAGGTTCAAGGCCACCCTGAGATAAAAAGCAAGATGTTGTCTCAAAATACTAAATAAAATAAACAAATCATTTATATTTGGTTCACTGAGAAAACATGTTGTCCTTCACAATAGGTCAAGTAAATGTCTCAAGGAACTTTCTGAGACAATTGCGTCTAAATGGAGACAAATGCAAAGGAGGCTGTGAAGAAACACAGTGAAATGTTGTGTACTGGACACGGCTCATTCACACAATAGTTGTGATTACCTGAAGGAGTCACAAACGAGATAACACACGTTAAATTTCCCAGCGTGGATCAGCGAGGGGTTACCAAGCCCCACCCCAAGAAGAGGAGTTGTTATCAGTGACTTCAGGGAGAAGAGAATCATTTCCTTTGACGATATAGACACTAGGAGACTGGTTATTCTTTCCCAAGTGGAAGGTCACACACCTCTGGGCAAATGGGTACCACTAATTAAACTTAGTAGGTTTTAGTTCTTTTTAAAATTTTTAAAAAGAAGACATCAAAGAGTCCGGTCAGATCACATGCTCGTTCAGTTCCAGTCCAGCTGGCCTTGGTGAGCTCCCATTAGATCAGTCCCACCGTCTCAGCGGTGGTCGCACCCCTCGCGGTCCTGACTTCCTTGCTCATGTTCTTCCTCCTTCTGTTCTTCATCTGGACCTTGGGAGCTCAGACAAGTGCTCCATATGCAAGATCTTCAAGATGTGGCTGACAATGAGGGCTGACTGAGAAGCCAGTGATAATGGCACTGGGTTTTGATTCTGCTGCATGTCCTGGCTTTTTGAGAGCCTAGTCTGTTTGGATGCTCACCTTCCTAGACCTGGATGNNCCTTCCTAGACCTGGATGGAGGAGGGAGGACCTTGGACTTCCCACAAGGCAGGGCACCCTGACTTCTCTTAGGACTGGAGAGGAAGGGGGAGGAGGAGTTGGGGGAGTGGGATGGAAATGGGGGGATGGGAGGAGGCAGAAATTTTAATTAATTAATTAATTAATTAAAATAAAAAAGAAAACATTCAGAGGGAGGGACATGTGTTGGCAGGATAACGGAAATTGCACATGAGGGAGTAGGGGTGGATACGATTAAGATGCATTATAGTTATTTATATATATGAAATTTTTAAAGATTAAACAAAACATTGCTTTAAAAGTGAAGTTGTTTGGGCAGTGGTGGCGAGCACTTGGAGGCAGAGACAGACGAATATTTGTGAGTTCGAGGCCAGCCTGGTGTACAGGAGCTAGTTCCAGTACAGCTAGGACTGTTACAGAAAAAAATAAAAATAAAAAATAAATAAGATAAAATAAAAAAAACTGTCTCTAGAAAAAAAAAGGTAAAGTTCATGACCAAGGAAAAGTGTCTTTTGCGAGGATAGAGCAAAAGTACATGATGAGGGAAATTTTCTTGGGAGTAGCAGACAGCATACTGATACTTTAATATAGCTGACCATGGCATAAAATATAATTAGAATCACTTCATTTTACACTTTATAAACAAAGACCTGTGGAAATAAATTAAGTCACCCATGATCAAATAATATGTGGCAAATTCTGGCATCAAACTCACAGCTTTGGAATATAAATGCCCAAGATTCGCTTATGAGACAAATCTGGACTTAGAATGTTTTCTGAAGTCCAATCTGTCAAAAGTTTGGTCACCAGCCAGTGATGTTTAAAGATAGTTGAAACATTAAGAGGAAAAAGTCTCTAGGCCACAGGGAGTCTGTCCTTGGATGGGTTGGGGACACTGCTCCCATACTCTGCTTTTATTTCTTAGCCATGAGGTGAACAGCTTTGCTCTGTCCTGTGCCAGCACCAGAATGTAGTGCTTTTGCGTAGAAAATCGATACGAGTGGTATAGCTGGACAAAGGTGTTCCTAAAAGACAGTATGTGCCCCTGCTCTTACTTTTTAGTCTGTCAAGTTTTCTTAAAACTCCAATCCGGCTTTCATGATGAAGCCACAATTTTCAAAATAACAAAACACTCGTGAGATCAGTTGTGGGGCCTTAAAAACCTCACAAAGCAGCTAGGTGTGAGGGAAGTAAGCAAACCACAGCTCTGTCTTGTGATGTCTCCTGGTGGTCCAAAGTCGCTTTCTGCTGATAAATTCTTCCTGCTATATCAAAATCAAAGGCCCTGGGGCATTTTCTGGGGCTAATGTTTACCAACAGAGGGTCTGCACCCTAAGATTCACCATATTATAATTTACATTGTCACCTTAACTTCCTCCTTATTGGCTTTTCTAGAGGTTTATTGGAAAGATGCTCTAAGAAGAAGACCAAGCCTACCATGATTTGGGATGGAAAATGAATTCCCTACCCTATGAATATACCACATACCTTAGACACATTCTTAAAATCTATAATCTTTAAAATCTATAACATGGAAATCGCTATGCTACTGCCCATTTCACAGATAAATAAAGGCTTAAGAAGATAAATTACACCAAATAACAGGAAGAAATGGATCATAAACTGAAGTATCCAAAACCATGAGCAAAAACAAATCTTCTTTATAAGTTCACTGTCTCCAGTATCTGCTACAGTAATGGAAAGTGACAGAGATTCTTACAATCAAGTACCATGTGAAAAATTGTGCCTCAAACCTTGGTCTTTTGACTCCAAATATTTTGGTATTTTCTCTGAGCTAGATTTCTAAGGCTACTAGCATATGGCATTCTTAGTGAATCTCAACAATACTCTGGCAAAATAACATTAAATAAATCATTGAAATATAGTTCCAGAGTCTTCTTGACACAGGAATTTTTTGAACCACGTGAGAAGCAATTATATTTTTTCATTGCCCATTTCCTTATTCCAATCCTCCTAAAACTGATGAGTTATAGATACTGAGTTTCTCTTGAAGGAAACATTTTGCTTCCTTCAGCTCATAAGTACCCATCTTTTTTTTTTTTTTTGCTTTGGGATCAAGGAAAAATCTATTAAAAATTTTGAGCTTTTTTGAAAGATAGGATATTCCAATACAATGAACTTTTGTTTTTCAGGACTTCAGGCCTGTGGTTTATTAACTTAATTTCCATTGTGAGAATGCAAAAGAAATAGTTATATTTTTTTGCTTCAGGATGGGTCTGCTGTATGGAAAAAGACAGCCTTCTCCTTCTTTGTTACTCTGTAGGGTCTTCCATTTCTCTTCATTTTGATTCAAGACATCATTATGCCCAGCTGAGTTCACCAGCAATTATGGAGAGAGATGGTGAGCGACTTGCCAGATATGAGAACAACAGAGTGAGAGTTCACACCCAGATTCCATGCTGAGAATACAAAATGAAAAGACCTGCTGACTGGAGACAGATGCTTTCAAGAGCCTCTGTTAGTTTGGAGGACTTCAGAACCAGCCTCATCACCTTGTTCCCTGAATGTGGCCCCCGCTCCAGTTATTAACCAAAGAGGGGTTTCAGGAATTCCTCTGACAGAGATCTAGATCATGTGTGTGACTAGCTAGGGTCTTTAAAGCCTTTCCCAATAGAACTCTTAGAAGAAACACTAATGATAATCCATTGGGTGAAAGGATGCAATTGGAGTATTAAGGGGAAGAGATATGTTTCACCTGAAAGAAAATGAACAGGAAATGGCTCTGTTGTACACTGCTGTCTTCACATCAAGTGGCCAATATAGCACAGGAAAACATTTCAAACTAAGAAACAGAGTCACCTTCAGCATCTCAGCTTTGTGGGGCTGGTGTGCTGTGGGACAATGGTCTGTACCCTGTCAAATGTATTTTAAAGAAATGCTGATTGGCCAGTAGCCAGGCAGGAAGTATAGGCAGGGCAACCAGGCAGGAAGTAGAGGTGGAGCAATGAGAATTCTGGAAAGAGGGAAGTTTCAGTCTGCAGTCATCACCCAGACACAGATGAAGCCAGACACAGAGCAAGCAAGATGTGACTGCCTCACCAAAAAAATACCAAGCCATGTAGCTAACACAGACAAGAATTATGGGCTGATATAAATTATAGGANAGCCAGGCAGGAAGTATAGGCAGGGCAACCAGGCAGGAAGTAGAGGTGGAGCAATGAGAATTCTGGAAAGAGGGAAGTTTCAGTCTGCAGTCATCACCCAGACACAGATGAAGCCAGACACAGAGCAAGCAAGATGTGACTGCCTCACCAAAAAAATACCAAGCCATGTAGCTAACACAGACAAGAATTATGGGCTGATATAAATTATAGGATTTATTAAGAAGCCTGAGATACTAGGCCAATCAGTTTATAATTAATGTACTCCTCTGTATGGTTTCTTTGGGACTTAATGACTGCAGGAACTGGGCAGGACTGAAATCTTAAACAACACTGGTATCAATACTTCTCAGTGAATACATGGCACTCTTGGATTTGAGAAAATCACAAAAGAATTACTAAACTAAGGAATGTATGACAATCCCCTAATATCTAAATGCTCTGCATCTTTAGTGGTATAATAGCTTTGAATATCGGGGAGAAACTTCACAATGAATATGAATTCCAAACACCTATGATAGCATGCTGGACAGAAGCTTCTTATTGTTTAGTTCCAAAGGCTTCTGTTCACATTCACCTAGCCACCTTGCTTGGAACTGGGCCAGGTGGAATACATCACAGTGGGAGCAAACATAGCGAAGGAGTCTGTTCTCCTCAGGGCAACCAGGAAGCAAGGGGAGCAAGGAAAGTGACCCTAGTACCCAAATCCCATTTGAAGGCATACTTCCCAAGATCTGATCTTCTTTACCTAAATCCCACCTCCTAAGGTTCCGCAGTAATAAGCCCTGGCCAGCACAGGAGTATTTATAGTAGGTTTCAAAACAATACTACGAAAGTGGAAAGTACTGGTAAGAGGACACACGGAATGCAAATATACCTACTGTGATGTGGATGTACAATGTCCCCCACAGTCTCCTCTTTGGTTTTGTTTTGGGTTTTTGGTTTTTTTGAGTCTTTATTATTATTATTATTATTATTATTATTATTTGGTCCTTAGTTGGTGGGTCTTTGGGTAAGTTCTAGAAACATCAAGAGGTAGAATCTCAGTGGGCAAAATGGGTCGCTGAGGGGAAACCATGAGGTTTTATAACCCAATGTTCTATCTTCTCCAGTCTCTGATTGCTGACATGGATGCTTCATGGGAAGCCAGATGCATGCTTCTGAAACCATGCCTCTCCTGCCTGCTGCCATGCTTGCCTGCCACGATGGACTTATCTCTGTTGCAGGCAGGGGGCTTGTTTGTTCGTCCTGGCTGACCGGTAGTTTAGCCCCAAAATAACCACAGAGAAACTGTATTAATTAAATCATTTCTTGACCCATTAGCTCTAGTTCATTATTGGCTAATTCTTCCATCTTAATTTAACCCATTTCTATTAATCTGTGTATCGCCATGTGGCAGTGGCTTCCTGGGTAAAATTCCCAGTGTCTGTCTCTGGCGGATCTACAATGTCTCTCCCACTCCACCCTTCCTTCTCCCTGCATTCAGTTCTGTCTTCACTGCCTATCTAAGTTCTTCCCTATCAACAGACCCAAAGCAGTTTTTTATTAACCAACAAAAACAACAAAAAGACAGAAGGACCTCCTACACCATATCTCTCTGGAAATATAAGCCAAAATAAACCCTTTGTTCTTTAAATCCCTTGTGTTGGAGTGGTTTATCACAGTAACAGAAGGAAACAAGATACATCTTACACATAAGTAGTGAAGTCCCTGTGAGGTAGACTATTAGTACAAGCTACTAATTGGTGTGTGCTGACATAACAAATCTATTTTTTGTTCTATCAACAATTAATCTTAAATATTTTCCAAAGCAAAAATGATTTAAGACAATCTACACTAGCGCAGTAAGGATGTGATCAATAATTTAGCTCCTACTCCTGCCTAGGTCTTAAGTGACTAACCAGGCTGCTTTTCCTCCTCTGAGATAATGAGAAAGCACTGATTTCCCTACCAATATCTCAGGATTTCTTAGGACAAATTCTTGAAGCAATTGTGAACTAGATGCATGGGAAGCAGGTATTCTCATTAAGATACTATCAATGGCTTGGGTCCATAGTAATATGGACCTGGGCAAGAGCCAGAAAAGAAAGGAAACTCAGAGTCAAGAGATAGATTTTAAAATGTTATGAAATAACAAAAACCTGGAACATCATAAAGAAGAATAAAACCAATGTCATATGGTTCGATCAATAAAATGATATCAATGTTAAAATGATGTTATACTTGCTAAACAACTCATTTAGAAAAGTTAAAAGGAAGAGGGGAAAGAGAAGAAGTAAAATAGAAAATTTACAGATGTAAAATATCCAACTCCATTCAGTATTTCCCATTTCTTTAACACATATTAATACTCCTTTCATCTTGGTATGTATTATGAACACAAATCATTTATTGGACATAAAATGCTTTAGGGATTGGAGACATGGCTCAACAGTGGAGGGCACTTGATATTCTTGCAGAGGATTAGGGTTTTGTTCCCAGAATCCATTTGGTGACTCACACCCAGGTGTATCTCTAGTTCCAGGGGACCCCACACTCTGTAGGCTCTGCACCACACTCTGTAGGCACCATGGCACATACACATATGTAAAGCCAAAATGTTAATGTATAAGCTAAAAATAAAAGAAATCTTGGAGGAACTCACAATCCAAATATCATAAAGAATACAAATCATATTCAACCCTGAATATTATTCTACTGTTTCATTGTTCATGCAATACCATATTTTAAGTTGAAATTTGTAGTATCAATAGAAAGTTCTGTAATCGAGTTCCAGTTCTTTCTATAGGACATACATGCTTATAGTATTGTTTGCTTATGTATTAGGCTGGGGTTTTTTTTGTAGCTTTGGGGATTTTATGTATTTTAGATTATTGTTTTAGTTGTGTTTTTAAAGTTTTTATATATTTGTAATTTTATTACATTGTGGTTAAGAAACAGATTTGATTATTTATAGTCCTGCCCTAATTATTTTGCTCAATTCTATTTCTATAGACAATACTTTCTAAAGACCCATCTGTATTCAAGTTCTTCATGTTTACCAACACTGAGTGTAGCAGGCTTTAATTATTTTACTCATGGAATTTATGACCTTGGTAGTCAGACTGTTCAATCAGTCTTCATTGATAAGTGTATGCTAAAGTTTTGAATACATATTTGTTGCCTTTCCAATTTATTTATTGGGATTTTATCATTTTTTGCCAAGCAAGTTTTGAAGCTAAGTTGTGAGGAGCCTACTGACAAAGACTTACATTACTCTTGAAATTTCCCAATTTTTAATAATTCTACAATAATATTTTAAATTATCAAGCACACATGCTTACATATCAGTAAGATAAAATTCAGAAAAGTATAGATCAAAGCATTTATATGTTCTTAAAAAATCAGACAGATTTTCAACAAGCAATCTGTCCCATACTTTTAAAAGATGAACCAGAAGAGCCTTGCGAGAGCTGAGTGTATTCTGAGCACTAATAATGACTCTCTTAGGAGAATAAGAACGCAAATCAAACCTGAAGATGCCTTGAGAAGAGCTTCGCCACCTTCTTTTCCAGCGCCAAGTGTGCGTCCTGATGAGATGCCTGGACTTCACTGGAGGATCAGGGAATTGTTCCATTTCATTTTCAGAAAACTTTGATTTGTCATATATATCACCTGTTCCTTTGACTTGTATAAAAGGGTGAAAAGCTGCATCTCCTATCTCACAAATCAGAACCTGCTTCTCAAAATGAGAACATCAGAGACAAACTGCCCCTCTTTGCCAGCCACTGTGAAAAATACATAACAATAAAGAATCTCAGAGTCTTTGAAAAATACCCTCCATAAATTTCTACAGGCTCCAATTTTGATCTTCTTGATAAATACTACCATGTTCCCTCTGTTTCACCAGTAAAAGTTGTTACCTGTGAGTTCAAGATGCCATTTTATCTATTTGAGGCCAAAGGTTAGAATGTAGGCATACAAACTGCACAAAATGACTGTGTTTTTCTTCTATGGACTGGAAGTTGAATTTCTTTTGTTAAAGCAGGAAGCAAAGGTGTAAATATAATAATAATATATATATTATATAATAAATATAATAATCACTGGTATCGTAATCCACAGTGTCTTTGAGGAAAACAATGCCTTCTGGGGACAAAGATAGTGTGAAGAGGGAAAAGTTAGAACTTTGGAATTAGAGCTTTGGAATTCCTCTTCATTTTTTTTGAATTTGTACATTTTCTGTGTGGTTTGATCACTTAGACAGTTTGGACAATGGGCTTACCTTGAAAGTCTGAGTATGATAGAGAGCATGCCTACGTATGTCTGGATTTTATGAAGACCCCCTTGCCTTCTGCATGTTGCTGTTGGTAGTTGCATCTCAGAAACCTATTTAGTGTGGTAATATAATGATAGACACCAGATACCTTGTTGGACTAGGAAGCCAGAAAAGGTACGGCAATTTCACTGGAAACAAGGAAGTAACAAGATCTAGACCACAAACCCACTACTTGGCAGGTATAACCAAATGCATTAACCCAGGTGTTCTGACACCTAAAACATAATTTAGAAAGAGTTAAACTTGATTTTATGGCTTTGTGGGATGGTGTTTGTGCTTTCTGGGAGAGGTATTGTTACAAAATATTTGTTTAACTGAGTAAAGATGTGTTGCATTTGTTTAATTATGTAAAGATATGTTGCTGTTTTACCTTGCCTGCCTAAGGCACCTGAATATTCTGATAAAAAGCTAGATGGCTAATAGTGAGGGTGAAGATATAGGTAAAACTTCTGGGCAAGAACAGTAAACAGGAGGAAAAATTTAGACCGAGGCATGGGAAGAAAAGGAAAAGGTGGAAGATGCCAGGGACCAGCCACTCAGACATGGAGGAAGCAGGAAAGTAGAACATACAGAACGAAAGAAATGCAAAAAATCCTGAGGCAAAACATAGATTAATAGAAACAGGTTAAGTTGAAAGAGGTTGTATGACAAAGCCTGAACTAAGAACAAACATTTATAATTAATAATAAATCTTTATGTCTTTATTTGGGGGCTGGTTGGCGGCCCAAAGAAAATCCCAAATTCAAGGTATAGCTGCAACAACAGGGAGACTGAGAATGGGGGTTCCCCCCTTGCCCATGATTAGGGGAAGATACAGGTGAACATCAAGAATACACTGACAGTCAGCAGCTGCTCAACAGGAGGTCTTGGCAGGAGCAGCCACAGTGACCTGTTGAGAGGACCCAGAAGAGCAGACGAAAGTAGTCTATGGAGTAGCTCACACTTGGGATAACAGGCTGCGTTCCAGTCACGGATGCAGAACAATAGCCGGCCCAGATAAGGAATTGCCAGGGACTTCGTTGATACGCCATGCAAGTTCCTCTTCTAAAGTGCTTTCCCCTAACCCCAACTATATACCACCTATTCATTTCAACCCTCAGATGCCAGATAGTACTTTAGAATCCTACATCTATTTTTCACAATGAAAGGCCATCGTGCCTCATACTATTTTGCTCAATCACATATAAATGAGAGATCCACTGGGCTCTGCTTTTCTCCTAGGGTTTACCGTCTGGTAATGCCAAGTGCATGTGCCATCCCTCACCTGCCTGAGACTGAATTCCTCCCTAGTCACGATTAATTCCTTCTTGTCTCTTGGGAATTTATCTTGTGAACAAATTCTCCCAGGAATCTTTGGTTGGCTGATGTTTTCATCTCCTCTCCTGTGCCCAGATACGTTGGTTTTGGTTTTGCAGTTTGGCTTGACTTCAGTCCTCTAATTCAAACATCATTCTAGGAAAGATTGTACAAGTGCTTTGTAAGGTAAAATTCTGTGACACTTTTCAGGAAGGAAAATCATCTCACCAACTCAATCTGCTGAAAGATCAGATTATTTTTATAATCATGCCAGTTTATTTTCTGTAACTAATTAGGTTTTGTTCTAACTTCAAGCAAATCTTAGTCATGACCAATATTACATATTTTGATTGTGTTTCTACATACCACACATTTTGTATATGAACACCTATCCTAGTTCTGTTTAACTTTTAGTAGTTTTATCTAATGGCCAAACTTTCCTTAATAAAACAATCCTTGCCATATGATAATTAATATACGTTGACTCTAACACCTATTCTTGGTTGTCTGTAGTGAGATCTCATTTGTATTTTAATAAATAAAACTTTCCTGAGATAAAAAGCAAAACAGCTCTACTGGTCAGCCTTACAGATTAGGCAGTGGTAAGACACATCTTTAATCCCAGCCCTAGAGAGGAATGTAAAATGGCAACAGCTCACAGGCTAAGTCTCATTCTGAGATTCTTGGAGGCAGGATCGTCATAGTTTGTACTGAGGTTGAGGTAAGAGTCAGTGGCTGGCTGCTTTGCTTTTTTTGGTCTTTCAGGTTGAATCCTAATTTCTAATTTTATTAATCATGCTTCAGTTGTCAACTTGACTACAACTAGAAAGAACTAAAACCCAAGATACTGAGTACAACTAATTCAATCATTTGAAATGGAAAGAACCACCTATAACCTGAGTCTTTTGAGCTGCGATGACACACATTTTATCTGAACCACACCTTCAGATGGCAGCCAATACAAAGTACATATGAGAAGGAATTTCTTACTCTTTCCTGCTTGCTCTCACTCTTGCTGATAAAGTCATTCCTTCACTACCATTAAAGTCTATTTCTTTAGGATTCTGGCATATACTGAAGATCAGCTGAAACATCCAGTCTTCTGGAATAAACAACTACTAGATTCTTGGATTTTCTGTTAGAAGACAGCCATTGTTCTGTTAGCTGGAACATAGCTTGTAAGTCACTCTAGTAAATCCTCCTTCTATATAGATAGAAGATAGATAGGTAGATAGATAGATAGATAGATAGATAGATAGATAGATATAGAAGATAGATAGATTCATTCAATCAGTTCTGTTCCTCTAGTGAATGCTGATTAATACATTGACCTAATCCCACTACTTATCAAGAGGAAATATTCTCTAATGGTTAATTCAACAGGACCTAAAATCTAAGAAATCTAATGTGGGGGTTCTGTCTCTTATCAGCTTTGGAGTCCTGAACAATTTTTATGCTTTTAAGTTTTAGGCTTCCTTGTTATTAAAAATAAAAAAGCAATGAGAGTATCTGTCATGCCATATATAACTATTATGTGACAGAGAGGTTAGTCCATAAAAATTCCTTAGTATATAAAGGACCTGTATCGAGAATTTAATATTTAATTCCATCTTCTTTTTATGATTTGAAATTTAAAACAAGACTCTGTAGCTTTCTCTTGAGAAACACAGAATTACATATCCAAAAGCAATTAACCTGAATACCATTGCTTCACTCCTGACGCTGGAATGCTGCAGGGAAGAAAGATTTATTTTGGTTGTGGGTCCTGCTGACCTTAATCTCTAGGATGAACAGTTGAGAACTAACAAGGTCCTTTATCCTGCAGAGAACTCCACACATGCATACAAAGGGAACTCAGAGAAGTCTCAAATCAGTACCTTCTACTCTTCATAAAAATGCCAAGTATATAAAAGAATGCACAATGATTTTACACTTAACTGTTTCCTCTAAAAGATAGGACAATAGTTCCTTTTTTATCTCTGAAGTAAAAGAAATGAAGGGGGGGGGGTCATCCATAGCCAGGTAATCTGATATACCTCACATGTTACATGTTCTAATAAGGATTATCTTCCTTGTTCCTTAGCATATTCTTGCCAAGCACAAGTGGAATTTTCAATCCTCTTTGAACAGTTGATGGCATAACCTATCTATGTGTAAATACATTTTTGATTTATAAAAGAAATTATAGTAGATACATTCTGAATGAAAATTCAAGGGCAATGCCCATTTGTAGACTGCTAAGATTCCTATCCCTAAAACTTAGGTTTGAAATACATCTCCCCACACAGTCTTGGAACTCCAATTTACAGGGAAGGAATAGTTCTTTGAGACTGCACACCAACAGTGTACATGACACACCCATTTTAATTCACTTAACCTCATTAGTCTCAATTTCTTTAACCATAAAACTGCCAATAGTAATATTTACCCCTAATGAGTCATGAAGGTTGCAATCATAATACAACAAAAACTTCATAGAACCCTTCCAAGAGTATAGCTATATTGCCTTTTCTTGAACAGACACCACTGTAACATGTGAAGAGAAAGGGTGGGCCCAAATATTTATTCCCGTTCAAGTTAAACAGACTGATAAATTCAGCCACATAGCCAATAGACAGAAAGAAATACAGTACCCTTTTATGACTATGTTGTCAACTGCCTTTAACGACTAAGTCTTTATTTCAGAAAATTTTCCAGTAGTAATTAGTAAGGGCAAATTTCATTTTTGGCTAAAACAGTCAATATGCTGGGTACAGAATCAGCTAACGTAAATAATCTTTGAAAGTTTGTAAATCATAACAAAAATATTCAAACTCCCAAATTTCCATATCTCCTAAAATCAAAAATCTCTTTCTCAAAGAATGGATGCTGCACTGTAGTAAGCATAAAAATGGATAAAACATATGGTTCCTTTCCCAGCTGAGCCATGAAACCCACATTACCATTTTCTGAAATGACTTTTCCATTTTACACCCAAGCAGAAATTAGAGCTCTAAATGACCCAATAAGAAATGATTTATAAGACAGATTGAGAGATCTTATTTCCTAGAGACAATAGCATGAGTCATGCCTTTCAACTGATAACACATCCAAAGTTCTTAAAACTTTCTTAGGATGATAAAATAATTCCAAGGACAAGAACATTGAATTGTATTGATCTTGGTGTCTAAGGAAGTTTGGTATGGTCTCATTTTACACCACTATCTTGAGTTACAGGTGACAAACAATATACTGCACACATTTCATGTGTATTGGATGAATTATGAAATAAGTACACAGAGGATGGCTCAGGCAGTAAAGTGTGTGCTACAAGCATGAATAACCTGAGTTTGGATCCTCAGCACCCATGTAAGAGTCAAGTAGGCAGTTCACACACCTGTAACTAGTAATACGAAGGCAACAAGGAGAAAACACATGAGGCTTGCTGGCCATCTAGTATTTTCAAACCTGGGAACTCTAGGTTCAATGAAGAACCCTATCTCAAAGAATAAGGTACAGAACAGTTGAAAACATTCTCAAAATCATGTCCTCTACATGAACCCAAATGTGTACATACACAAACATGGACACACATATACAGAGAAACGAAAGTACAATAAAAACATGAAAACATCAGCAAAATATATTCAGATATATTAATCTTCTCTAAAGGTTTTCTCCCACCTCATTTACCTGTAATTTGTGAATGCATATATATAATACTACCTGCCATAAAATCAATCCCCTCAGGAATTTGTATGTATAAACATAATTTCATACACTTGGGGTTCTCAGCAGTATAGACTCAGGATTCATATTACATTATGAAACTTTCTACCCCTTAACCAACACCACCACCAGGCCCTAGAAACCACAGTTTTAATTTCTGCTTCTATGAGTTTGACTGCTTTGGAATAATATAAAACAGGTCATATTACACTTATTCTTTGTTGCGGAATAATCTTTTTGTACACTGTGAGGACGTGTCACTCCGATCCGATTAATAATAGAGCTGAACAAAGAATAGCTAGACAAGAGAAGAAGAGTGGGGTCGCCAGTCAGATGGAGAGGAAGCAGCATGGGCAATACAGACTAAAAGTAACTGATCCGTGTTAAAGAACGTAGAGTCAAAGATACGGGTTAATTTAAGTTACAAGAGCTAGTTAAAAACAAGCCTAAGCTATCGGCAAAGCATTCATAATTAATAATGAGTCTCCGGTCCATGATTTGAGAGCTGGCTGGCAGGACAGAGAGTGACTTCTTCTGTGTCCAGCTTATTTCAATTATTATATTATGTGTCCAATTAATATACTAGGACAATGTTAGTATATTGTCCTCAAGTTACAAAAATAGCACTGGAAGTAGAAATCCTTTCCTTTTTAACAAAGCCTGATATTTTATTCACATTTTATCATTCATCCATCTGTTTATGGAAATTTAGGTTAATTCATACTGTGATTGTATTACTCAGTGTTCTGTTGTGGTAACAAGTATGAAAGAGAAGTAACTAAAGGAAGGAATATTTAGTTTGACTCACAGTTTCAGAGTTTTGTGTCTCTTTCTGGTTCATTCCATTGCTGTGGTCCTGTGGTGAGGTAAAATGCCATGACAGGGGGCAGGCATGATGGATAAAAGACACTTAATTCATTGTGGCTATGAAACTGAAAAATAAACAACAAAAATACAGAGTAAAACACACCCTCTAAAGACACAGTCTAGCCAGACCATTATTCTTATGGTCTGTTTGGTTAGAATTCATTAATAGATGGGCCTGTTGATAAGGTTAGTGCACCCATAATTTAATCACCTCTCAATGGCTGTATTAACCATACTGGGACCAAGACTTCAAGATATGAGCCTTTTTGGATCATATCCTTTACAAAATGACCTATGAGATGTATCTCAGTAATGGAACATCATATAAAAATTAATTTTGTCTCTGTATTAGCAACACACAATTTGAAAAAATTTTTGCAAGTGCCATTTACCATACCACCAAAATTTAAAATTTTAGAAATAAATTTAATTTAATAATTGTAAAACTAACATAATAAATATAACAAAGTATTGTCAATTCAAAAACGACATAAAATCAAGAAGTATATCCTATTCAAAAAATGTCAAAAAGTATTAAAATGACAGTTCTCTCTCTACATTCATTTGTAGAATCTATGGAATTCTAAACAAAATTTTAGTGAGTTACTTTATGGTAAGTATGATGTTAATATATATATATTAGATATATGATAATAAAGAATCAAGAAAAAAAGATATGTTCATCTTTGGAGCTGTCAAGATGGATCAGAGGTTGAGATGTCCCTGAACAGGACCAGGGTTAGCTTCCTAACATCCATGTCAAGCAACTCAAAAATGACTGTAACTCTGATTCCATGGGATCTGATGCAAAATATGCACACATACATGAATACGTACATGCGCACACACAGACAGACAGACAAAAATAAAGCAAACCTTATACAAAGACAATGGAAAAATGAAAGTGACAAAAAGGTTAGAATATATAATATCTAATTTTAAGTATTATAAACTTATTTATATAGTAATTCAATCTGATCTAAGGCTGTGTGCAAAGAACAATGCAATGGTGAATCTAAAAAAAAAAAACTGACGAAGATGGTGTCTACTCATTTTAGACAAAAATGCCTGATAACAATATAGTAAAAAGGGTGACATGATAAACTTTTCCAAAATGATGTTTTATGTTTGGGCAACATCATGGAAAGGTAAAAATTATTATAAATCCAGATTAGAGCTGATTTTTTAGATTATAAGAATAAAGTAGCTAAGCTATTTCTGGCCTTCAATGGAGATGTAAATTGGAGGAAATATAAAAAGAACTATGAAGCACATGAAAAGAAATAGCTAGTCATATTTTTCAAAATTAAAGTCTTCTCATCTTTGAAACACACTGCTAATAAAAATACTAAGCAAATCCCTCAATCCCTGGATATAAGAAAATATTTGCTATACATAATGACATGAGTAGCTTGCATCTATCACATTTAAAGTATTTTTATAAACCACAAAGACAAACCATACCACACAAGCATGCATATACAAATAGTCAAGTGATTTGGATATGTATTTCATTTTCTAATCATATTTTGGTTAGCATACAAAATAATTGTATTTGTTATGTTTCCATACTTATATTTTATATATTACAGATATGTATCCTCCCATTACTCCCAATCATATATATTGTATACATATATGTGTTTATGCACATAGAGAAAGGAAGACAGATGTAATAAAAATTGGTGACCTCAAAAGGCACATAAAGAATGCTCAGTATCACTATTAATGAGAGAAATGCAAAGTCAACTTTGATGGGATATATGCGTTCAATAAAATGTGAAATGGACACCTGTAATAATCAGAACTCTTAAACAATGCTGTTGGGGAAATGCATGAGATGTAAAGTGGTACAGCTAACCATCAAATTGTTTCCCAGGTACTGAGCAACAGAAGAGGATGCCATGTGCCTATGTGCAGTTCTCAAAGACAGGACACAAAACTAGAGCTACAGAAACCTTTCAAAGGCTTTCTTGGAACTCAAGGTATTGTGGATGAAGGAAAGTTTCAAATTAGACTCTCAGTGATATTTACACAGACATTTGAAATCTCTGAATTAATCCAACATAGTTTGTAAAATACTGACTGTCTGGATTTTATTTGTTTTGTGAGATAGACTGTCCCTCTATAGTCCAGGCTGGCCTAGAGTATACAGGCCTATTCCCTCAAGGTCCCAAATGTGTTCCTCTATGAGGAGCAACATATTTTTGCAAATTTCAATGTGGAACCAATAGAGGTGTGCCATTTATCCTTTCCAGTGGCTATTGTGAGTGAAAATACAGATGGCTTGTAAAGCTAACGTTTGGATTTCTGTGTGGCATTGTATGTTGATATATCTTATAGTTCAGTGGTTTACTTTTTAAATTAGGAAAATTTGGGATATGGTATGATTTTGACTCGATGATTCTGTGATTAAGGATGACTGAAAAGATGAACGCCCACTCCTATCCATGCAGTGCAAGTTAAGAAAGTGTGTGTCACATGGAAAACTTACAGAAGCTAAAATTTTACAGAACAGAATTATTGTTTTGGAAAATTTAAAACAAACAGACGTAACTCATTAAAAAAATACAAATAAGCAATGACTAATGTTTTAGGCAAGGGAAAGAGAAAATAATACAGTAAAATATAAAGTTGCATATGTCACATGTAGTATTTTTATACTCTATAATATTGCACTCTGGCTCTTTCAAATATATATATATANATATGAATTAGTACATAATACATTAGACTGAACCTATACGATCTTTCAGATTTAAATTTGCTAAGAAGAAAATTTTAAGGCTGAAGAAGTAAGGCTGCAGGGAACATCAGGTAGGATTGTGGTGGGTTCACTGTCAGTAGATGAGAACAGGTCTGAGGGTGTGTTGATCTTTCTTCTAGAGATATTTATGACGTTATCTGTCATTCTGAGTCTATAACACGGAAAACCGAACAGCACAATGGGTGGCTTCAAATTCTCCCCTCGCTGCTGCTCTCACATCTTGTTAGCACAGCTCCTGGGTGTCGTTAGGAAACTGACTCACTCCCTGTTTCGCATCACTGATTCAGAGATATATGCCCGCTCTTTTGCAGTCGACCAAATAACCTGAACTGATAGATGAGAAAATTCATTCATGGTTGAGTTTACTGTGCTGGAAGTGGTAATTGTATTGCGAATTGGATAACTCAGAGAATGGGGAAATTAATCTGCACAAATGAGTAAAATCCTGATAAAAATGCAGACATGGGCATAGAATGCATAGATGTGCAAGCTAAAACTAGAGATGCAGCATTATTTTTTTCAGATGAGAGGATGAAACCCATTCCCCTCCACCAGAATCAACTCAATAGCCACTAATGAGATTTTGTTCCAGGGAATTCAAACCCACATCTGTCATGGAGAATGTTGCCGGCTCCCCGAAGCTTGTGTGAACTCCTCTCACTACCCTGCTTGATTAGCCTCAGCTATTTCTGTGACTGAGCTTTCTGTCAGTCTTTTTGTTAATTATTTCTACTGGAGAATATTATTTCCCGGCATTATCCAAGGAATCTGAAAGCAAAACATTTCCCTGGCCTGTCAGACTGGATTCTGGTACTCTCCAGAATGTTTTGTCATTTTTATTCTGCCTCCCAAGAGCTTATCCTGAGAAGTCTAACGTCCTTCCTATCTGCAATACTTCATGTGTGCTCTGATTTCTGGAAACTTCTATCTTCAATGAGGATAGTTTTGAAATTCTAGTGAATTTCAAAGTGAGGGTTAATTAATTTTATTAGTAATTACTGAAACCCTTCCAATTTTGAAACCCAGTTCCTTAATTCTTGTTCACTCTTAGAACTTCTGATCATATATATATGATTTACTTTGGACAAATTTACTTGGTTTCATCTTCTCTTTAAAAAATTTGTGTGTGCAGTGGGGAAACACATGAATGTTCCTAAAGGCCCAAGTTGCTTAACCATGTGTTTTAATAACATTTCCTCGTATGAGAGGGGTCCCACACTTAACATTGTCTTCCTAGACAAGTAAGATGGCTCAGCGGGTAAACGTACTTGCTGCAAAGCAAGTTTGATCTCTGAACTCTACATGGTAAGGGAGGAAATGGACTCTCACAGGCTGTCCTCTGACCTCTGCATGCATACCATGACACATGGCATAGAAGTAAGCAAGCCTGCATGTTTCTGCAAATACACACATATACAATAGTAAATAAATGTTTCAAATGTTAGTTAATTAATTAGAAAAAAAAGGAAGAATGGATTTCACTGGGAACACAAAAACAAGAATTAGGTGACACCATCTCCAAAACAATGCAAATTTGTCTGTTCATCAATCGTGGTTGATGGACTCAAAACAAGAGTGACTAAAGAATTCAACATTTGTAATACATTTTGCTTAGTGAAGTTGACAGAATTGGAGTTTTCATCCCAAGTCTCTTTACCCCTCTGATATGTGATGTCAGGTTAATTGCTCACAAAGTTAGCTTAAAATTTTGCTTCTGAAAATAAATATGAGTTGTATGGTATAAAATCAGTAAAAGGCTACAATGAGATACAAAAAGACAATTTGGTCTTAGAACACTCTAAACCTCTGGATTCTAGGTTCTGAATGTTCATCTCACTCACAGCTCAGGAAGATCCAAACACATAAGACAAAGTGAGCTTTTTATCTGCATGAGATGCAAACAGAAGTGGTTGACCAACTAAATGAAAAGAAAGTTACTTTTTGGATTGTGACAGCATCGGTAACTTGGGGAACTTCAAAAACATGCCTAATACCATGTGAGTATATAATGGTCCAAGGCAGAACTGAGAACAAATCCTTGGTATCATTTATTTGAAAATATATGGAAATCTGAGATTAGTTAGTGATGACATGGCCTTAACCATCATATCATTAACCCTTCAAACCCTGTAATTTATATAGGAGACACAGAAAAGAGAATTAAAAGCTATGGGAATTCCACATATACTACTGTGAAGAAGAGACATAATGTTAGCTGCAGTGAGAAAGTATATCCTTATCTCTCTAAAATAGAGGGTTCTTTTTTTTAATTTTTATTGAGCTCTACATTTTTCTCTGCTCCCCGTCCTGCCTCTCCCCTTCCCTTCAACTCTCTCCCAAGGTCCCCATTCTCCCAATTTACTCGAGAGATCTTTTTCCACTTCCCATGTAGATTAGATCCATGTATG
>LOEQ01002239.1:0-16877 GCA_001685075.1 Bramus lutescens | reverse complement strand
GCCAATAAGAGGCTAGAACTAATGGACCAGGCAGTGCTTAAATGAATACAATTTTGTGTTGTTATTTTGGGTGTAAAGCTAGCCGTGCGGAAGCCGGGCGGGACAAAAAGCAGGCCAGCCTGCCGCCTCTTCACTACAGTGTTGTAATTAATACAGTTTCTGTGTGATTATTCAGGTCGAGGTGGCCAGAAACAAACAAGCGGTCTCCGCCAACAAAATGGAGCCCAAATTTTTGGTGTTGATGCCCACCGCATACTTTGGGTCTGGGTGCTTGTGCGCCCACTCGGGGTGGGGAGGAAAGTAGCTGGGATCAAGCCCACGGCTCAGCACTCCCCACCTGGGCAGGCATTGGGATAGAGTCTGCTAGGAGTGCACAGGCAGGAGAGCATGGCAGATTCCTGCAGCCATACACAGAGATATTTCCAGGCTGTACAGTGTGCTGCATTGCAAATTTAGCTTTTACTCAGATAAAAAGGGTTTATATGGTGCACGGTGCTACCCAAAGTTGAGGTGGTGAAGACAGTTCCCACCTGATAATCTCAGAGGCAGTGAACAGACCTCCGCCTCGTCGGGCTGGGCAGATATAAACAATATAGTAAGATATAGATTTTAAAGATCTTTGTCTAATTTACAAGGCTGATTTCCATGTGTTTACTACATTATTAAAATTAACTGAATGTGTAAAAAGGTATGCAGTAAGCATTGGCCAAAGAAACGAGGATGAATAAGGAAAGAAAATATATATGCACTTGATCCTGAACACTCAGCAAAACTGTCCTTTCAATATAGTATAAACAGTCAGAGTTAGAATATCAGTCCTGAATCCTCAGCCACTGCTGAGCAGTCAGAAGCAATTTCAATTTGCAAGGAAGTTTTGACAAGCAGTTCTTCCATCTTGGACCCCAACCTTTTGGTTGTCACGTGTACTTCAAAGCAGTCCAGTTTCTGACAATTTAAATAATTTATATCCAAAAAGCAAAGCAAAGCCTGAAATCGTTAAGGCATCATAAATCACCCTTAAGGTCGCATAAGCATAATAAAATAATTTAAGAAATAATTATAGGACACCACGGGGCTGAATGAAATCCAGCTAAAGAACAGTGATGCGCATATCTCTTCTTGATTCTTTGTCACTGACATGGCATTTTAGCAAGTTAAATCAAGGAGAGTTTAAGTGATGATCTCCACCAAATTCACTTTCTAGGTACAGGACGTGGGTCCAAAACAGAGCCCAGTATGAAACAAGAGTTAAGATTACATTGTTTCAAGATGTAACTCTTTTCACTCAGAGAAAATGCCCCTGTTCTGTCAAGCTCATCAGCATCTATGAGCATGTTACAGAGTGAGAATGAGTCTGTCACTGAACAAATAATCCTGCTCAATTTACTTCAGATGATTCTACCTATCATGTTATCTTCTCCAAGGGAGGGAAACAGCAGCCCAGCAGGCGCCCCAGAAGCAGCAGTTGTAGACCAAGGAGATTATTTCAGTGGAGAAGTAAGCCTGTTAACAGGGTCAGTAAACAATTTAGAGGCTACTTTTATCACGGTTTCCTATATACTATAAGTTTAAACTGTCTTTCAAATTAGCAAATAGTACATAACATTTAGGTAAGGACATTGTAAGGAAGCCAAAACAAGGGCTCCTTTCCAATGTCCAGAAATGAACTCTGGGCAGGATACACAATTGGCCTTGAAGTACAATCTCCCCAACAATAAGAAGAACAACTTCATATATTTCTCTGCAGAAAAATAGAAACATGATCTGACACATAAACCTAATGCCAATGGCAGTAAAATGAAGCCATTGACAATAACGGATAAATAGAAAACTTTAAGTCAAGACCAACCATGCAAACATATTGCTAAAGGCTTTTATTAATTTACTGAGGTTGCTATAGTGTATTATCACAAGTAAGGTGACTGTCTAAGCTTCTAATATCCAGAAGAATAACTTTCTACTATGTCAAGCCACTGGTTACCTAACTCTCAAGTCAAATAGACTAAACAATAGTTTATTCTAGAGCCAGATCATGAGTGACCACAGGCTGGACACATATTTGGGTTAACCTTTCTCTAACACTGTAATTGTTTATCAAAGTTTTTATAGTAACAGAGAGAAAGTCATGAATCAAGGCACTTTTAAAGTAGGATCTTCAGGTAGGCTGGTCACAGCAAAGAGGAGAAATCTCTGCTTTGTTTTAGATGTTCTTTAATGCCATCCTTAGCCTTTGAGTTGATAAAAACTAGGAATGTGTCTGTAGATTCTGAAAGGTCCCGCGGATGTTTGGTGAGGCAATGGGGTGAGTAATAAATTGCTCTTTAGGACCTAGGATGGCTTAAGATATTTTTGCTCTGAACCTGTACCCTTCCAACTCTCCACAGCCTCTGAAGATTTATTCAGTCAGTCAGCCGTGTAGACGACACACAAGTGTGACTCCCTTGCAATGACTGAACTTCAGTTCACACTCACCTGCCTCTGTTCTCACATGGATTTCCATCATGGACCTCTTCACAGCATTCTCCCTATGTTGTCTGTCTGTATCCCCTCCATACTCCCTGCCTCTTCTGCAGGTACTTGTTATCTTGGATTAGATTCTACCCCAGATGAGTTCTACTTCATCTTACGTTGTTTACAAGCACAAGGACCAGTTTCCAGATAAAGTTTCATTGACCTTATGAGGATTAGAACTTGAAAATAACTTTCAGGCAGACATGATTCAGCTCACAATACTTATCAATGGAAATGTTTGTGGGGAGAAAAAGAAGGAGTATTATTAAAAAATAAATAAATAAAATTTTTCTTTGCCCTTGTATTGGAAAATAAGCACCTAGAACTAGATAAGAATTCTGGGGATGAGAAACATCAGGCTGTCTGATAAGAGACCTGACTGAAGAAGCTTGTTGCTTTCATTATCTGCACTCATGTTTTGGGAGGTTATGATTTTTCCAATACATATAATACAGTCACACTTCTGGATAAATATACAGATTTGGGGGTACACAAAGCATTCCCTGTAGCAATCCAATAAGAATGTCACAAAGCGTTATGCCATGAATAGCTATAAGAACAACAATTCTAAGAATTGAGAATAAAGTCTCTTGTGGTCACTAATGTAGTTTCTGTGGGAAATAAAATGGCATCACTATTCTTAGTGATATGACCTTAAGTAAGTGCTTACATTTTAAGGGCTCCATGCTTCTTCTCCCCGTGTTTAAGTGAGAATAGCATTCTCACCTATCCAGGATGCATGAGAGGACTATTTTTAGATAGACTGAACACTCAGTATAGGGCAGCTCTTGCCATTACTGAGCTGTTTCAAGGGGGAAATATATTATGTTCACTTAGGCAGTGCTTCATTTGCTATACCTGTTCCTTTTGGATGGCTGGCAGTAAATAAATGGAACCAGAGAAGAATTCCAAAATCCTGAAACTGGAGCACGTGAGGTCTCAGTCTCTTTTGTAAACATCAGTTGGTAAGCGGATTGAAGCTCCCAATGGTCTAAAATTGAAAGAGAAATTGCAGGTGAGATCTGTCCAAATGTTGTCTCTGATCCTTAAATAGCAACAGCACACACACACACACACACACACACACACACACACACACACACCAGCTTTCTCATTTCCATCCCTCCAGACTTCTTGGGTCTATTTGTCTCCAGGCTTTTTGAGCTACATCAGTAAATCAAATTGAAAGAGTATTGCTGTAGTCTGAGGCTGCTCGCTTGTTTCCCAGACGACCAGACCTGATATAATCACACAGAAAACTGTATTAATTAAAACACTGCTTGGCCGATTAATTTAGGCATATTTCTAGTTAACTCTTATATCTTGAATTAACCCATTTCTATTAATCGGTGTATTGCCACGTGGTTGAGGCCTACTGGTAAAGTTCTATCTGGCATCCGTTGTCTGTGTCCTGGAGCAGCTACATGGCTTCTCTTTGACTCCATCTATTCTCTTGCTATATCTCTTCCAACCTGACTGTATTCTGCCCTATCATAGGCCCAAGCAGCTTCTTTATTCACCAATGGCAATAAAACATATTCATAGCATACAGAGGGGAATCCCACATCATATTGTCCTCATGGAGCTTATAATATAGACAGAAATATACAGGTGAATTAATGGTTTGCTGTGGTGCACTAAGTTTGGGGAAATAAAAGCAAGATGAGGTGACTCCAGGGATGCACAAGGGGAGGCTACAGCGGGTTCTAATACACAGGGCCTTCAGAGGAGTGATATTCAAGCAGAGTTAGAGGAGATCGTGGAATTGGTGATATAAATATCTGTAGAAACAGACATGCAAACAGAGGAACAACCATTGCAAAGGCCCTGAGGAAGAATCGTGGAAGAACAGAAAGGAAGTTGGGATAAGTACAGGAAAAGGAGAAAATTCACCAAAGTCACAGGATAGCTAGGAAATACTTTGTGTAGGTTACCTCTACCTAACCCAGGCCAGGTCGATGAACTTGCTGGCACCAGGATCTTCTTTCTGCTTGTGGTTCTAAAATTTAATAGTATGTCTCATCAACCACAGTACACATCTCTATCTGCCAAAACTTTCTAGTGCTCTTTCCAGGCAGGAATTCAACTTATTTTTAGTCTATGATCTCTTCTAATATAACCCACTAACTAGACCAGGCCAACCCAGAATATAATAAGAAGGAAGAGATTCAGCACTCACTGTAGTAGAAGCTATCTACAAACACAGTTCCTGAATACACAGAGTTCTAAAAACAACTTGATCAAAGTGCAAGTGTCCAGGTATGCCACAATCAACTTATTTAAAGTTTCCAGGAAGGAGAAACATACACCTATTCTCTGGATGAGTCTCCTGAATTACTCCAATAATGAACTGAGTTTAGAATATACTGATTTGGAATGAAACCTTCATTCCGAATGAAGAACCAAAAGCCTAAAGGAATTAAATAATTTTCAAAATGAAATATCTCTTTTCCCCCAAATGAGAAGGGATTTTTTTTCTTCCCTTTTCTTTCTTCTTTTAACTCTTCTCTTTTCCCCACCGGTGTATAGGAGTTTTGTGCTTTTGATCAATCCCCGAAAGGACTGGTGACACTTCCTAATCATGTCTCCTAGGAGAAGTGACTTTGGGAACCTAAAACCATCCTGGGAACTGCTCCATCTTTTCCAAATGAAAAGCTCACCTTGAAATGGTGGCAGCCACTCAACTCCGGGAAGATGATTATTTCTTCTTAATTGGGACCATCTAGAGAGGCTTGGATCCACACAGGCTCTCTTTGCCGAGTTTAAATAAAAAGGCGTCCCTTTGTCCTTGTTATTTCCGAGATGATACATGTGCTCTAACGGCTCTCACGCACCATGGGGCTCTCGTTGACATCAATGGGCATTATGCATGTGAAGGGGCAGCAGGAGTGGGCTCATTATCTCCAGCCCAAGCAGAGAGAAATGCAATAATAATCGTTCTCCGCTTTTCCCCAAGCTTTTAACTGGTGTTGGAAACGTAAGTAACCTTCATGCTTTGGGTTACAGTAAGCATCACCTTGTTCAGTTGGCAGATGAGGTTCAATTCCTGCCGGATCAACCACAGGGATGGGGGAAAGGAATACTGAAGGACTGGAAACTATTCTCATCTATAAAGCTGGGCTGACTCGTTTGTCTCTCAGAAGAGCTGTGGCTCTCTGGTAATACTTCCCACTATAGCCAAACTCTCAAGTAACTGAAAACTTAGATATCCATAGAAGTCCAAGCTCCTATGTCAGAAGTAGCCATAGAGAACACAGGACTTACTCCAAAGCACTTTACTAAGTCATCTTGTTTATCAGAGGCTTTTCTCTCTATTGGAACAGGGCAGTACCGTTGATGCAGCTTTACATGTAGATCTCCTGAGTTACCAGTCAGTCTCCTGCTTCAAGAAAAGAACTCCAATGCAGATCACTGAAAGAGCAGAAAGGGCCTGGATCCTGAAAGGCAATACAGCCATCAACTTGAGCTCTTGCCTTTGCCATATCCTGTATGATATCACAAGAGAATTATTGTGAGGAAACGTTAACTGCAGGCACACAATTGAACAGCAAGTATCTAGAACTTACTCATTGTTCTATCTGAAACTGGATAGTCATTATATCAAAGGCAGTCTCCATTGCTCTCTATTGCCAGTAACCATCATCCCCTTGTAGTTCCATGCATTCATATACCTAGGTGTCCCATGTGGGTATTTGCCTCTCAACGTTTATCACAATGTCACATTTCATCCACAACACCATATATAGCAGGATTTGATCCTTTTAAGGCTGAATAATATTCCATTGTTTCTATATATAACATTCTCTTATAATAGCCAACCATTAAAAAACTATTGGTTGTTTCATACTCCTTGTCTCTTGTGGGTCATGTTGAAATGAATACAAATAAGATTTTTATTTAACTTCCTTTGGATACGTATTAAGAGTGGGATTTCTGTAACACATGGTGTTACATTTTTAATTTTTTGAGGCCTGCTCATTCTGTTTTCCAGGGCAGCTGTACTCTTTTTGGTTTCTCACCCAACGTCTTCACATTCCTAGGTGCTCTTCACATGCAGTGTAGTATTCTGTCAAGTGTAGGGTAAGGTCTTATTGTATTTTGATTTGTATTTCCCTAGAAGAACAGGTTGTTGAAATTTTTTGTTATATCTTCTTGGCATTTGTATTGCTCTTTAGACATAAAGATATCTATTCAAGACCTTTGCCAGTTCTGTAACTGGTTTATATAAGAACTTGATTTCAGAGGGAGGACTCATTATGGAACTCTGTGCTGTCCTGGTCCAGTTACCCCACCATCCACGTCAACAGCACTCCTTAAAAATGAAATTGGGGTCAGCTGGTCACTTCACCAAACATAATGAACCACAAATTCAGTATTAAGAAAGTGAAACCCATGTTTCTTCCAAACCTTACTGTCACTAAGAAAGCTTGTTTTGTTTTGGTTTCATTTTGGTTTGACTTTAAGCTTCTGGCTGTCTTTTGACAATACCTTTTCAGATTTAGTGAAAGACAAGGGAGTTAGCTGGTCTTTGCCCTCCTAGGGCCATGACTCGGGCCTTCTTCCCCATCTTCTCTTCTATTCCCTTCTTGTTTGGAGGGCAAGACTTTTATAATATATACCAGGCCCATGTACTCACAGCTGATATCTCTCACTCACTGCTGGCAAGATTTATTCCCACTCCCTGAAGCAATTCTGTACCTCTGAGCATAAACAAACAGCTAAGAGTAAGGTGTCTTGTTGTCTCGTGAAGACAGTAAAGAATGAGAATAAAACCCAAGGGGAACACGGGTATTCTTTCTGTTTCATGTTATGTTTCAAATCCCTTATTACTACGAAATTATCTCTTTGTAGAAAACCCACTGGCTCAAGCCTGATTATTTGCAAGCAAAGACAAGAGATAGCAATTAGTTCTTCTTCAGTCCACTGTCAGCAGCTCCTTACTCAGTGCCAATCATACACTAATTATAAACAATTTCTTACTCATGGGCAGAAAATACGATGAACATTCAAGAACAACTCATCTCATCTCTCACTCACTTTGTTAGTTCTGGAATTACTTTATCCTCAGATTTTAGTAGCCTTGGCTTTACATCTTTCAATAAGATAGCCCTCTGCAGTCATCTAACCAGACTCTTAGGATGGTGATAATGATGTTGGAACCACTTAATTCCACGATTTTACCCTCAACTAATCATGGCTATTATGGAGGAGTGGTAGAAATTCAATCCAGTTGCTGTTTATAGAACACCTTCTATTACAAAACTCAGTTACTTGAAAGAAAATATAGTTGAATATGTAAGCTTATCTATAATTAATAGTATTGATGGCCTATTTTCCATGTACAGATCAGATACCAAATGTGTATAGCTAGTTAATAAGTAATAGATTTTAAGTAGTAAACAAATTCTCATTAATCTTATGAGAAGTACATATTTCCTCAAAGAACAAATTCATTTTATTCACTCACTCATTTGTCGTTTTATCCAAAAGAATATTTTGAACATCAAGTACTTTCAAGTACTTCTTCAGGCAATAAGAAGACAACAGTGGAAAACTTCAAATCCTTATAGCCTATGACTTTGTAAGTAAACAGAGAGAAGGAGTAAGAAGGAAGGAAGACAGAAAAGGGAGACTGTTATGACATAATCTTTTTGTACACTGTGAAAATGATGTGGGAGTCCCCTCCCCTCTGTGTGCTGTGATTACCATTAATGAATAAAGAAACTGCCTTGGCCTGTTGATAGGGCAGAACTTAGGTAGGCAGGGAAGATGGCTGAATGCTGGGAGGAAGAAGGCAGAGTCAGAGAGATGCCATGGAGCCGCTGGCAGACATACTGAAACTTTGCCAGTAAGCCACAGTCACATGGCAATACACAGATTAATAGAAAAGGGTTAAATTAATGTGAGACTTAGCCAATAAGAAGCTAGAGCTAATGAGTCAAGCAGTGATTTAAATAATATTGTTTCTGTGTGATTATTTTGGTTCTCGGCAGACGGAACCAACAAGCAATCCCTCTTTCCAACATGAAGATGTATCTCTGCCTATGGTGCCTTCTGATTGGTTTAATAAGGAGCTGAATGCCCAATTGGTAGGCAGAAGGGCACAGGCAGGACTTCTGGGGAAAGAGAGGAAGTCGGGAAGAATCTGAGATGTTCAGATTAAGCCAGTGAGATGAGAGGTAAAGATCAATGTGTTAGAATGTAGAGTAATAGAAACAGGTTAATTTAAGTTCTAAGAGCTAGTTGTGAACAAGTCTAAGCTAAGGCCAAGCTTTCATAATTGATAGTAAATCTCCATGTCATTATTGGGGGGGCTAACAGTCCAAACAAAATTATACTACAGGAGTCAGAAAGAAGAAAAAGGAGAGATAGAGAGATACAGAGAAATAGAGACAGACTCAAACCAGAAGGATAATAGAACAAAAACAATTTTATGGTAAAAGTCTATTCTGTGGCAGATCATTAACATGAAGACAGTACTAAATGCCAGAAAAGTTGGTTCACTGAATGCATTACACTGACACATTTAACATCTGAGAGACAAATGTGATCAAGATGGAAAAGGAAATGAAAAAAATCAAGGCAATAAATGCAATGCAACTTTAATTCTTAAGGCTAGAGAAGAAACAAAGGAGAGAGGAAGAAAATCTTCATGCACTCCTGAGGATTTTGAAATTTATCTTAGGCAGTGGAAGACACTGAAATTTCTAGCTTATGATGAATTTGATTAGACTTTTGAGAGAATTGGGAAGATTTGACAAAACCAACACATCCATGAAGTGGATTACTAGAAGCAGAAGACTTTATCATGCACAAGGGAGGCTTGATGAGGAAGCAGAAAGGAAACATAGTCCACAGAATCTGATAGTAAATTAAATTGAGACTCAACAGAGGGCAGAATAATGAAGTCCAAAACATACCCATTTTCTTAATATGCAGATCTTGGGAATCTATCCCCTTCGGGGGGAAGGAAGCACCGTTAATATTAACCAGATTATAGACATTAAAATCAGCAGTGTACACTGCACTATTCATGTGGATCTAATATACACATGAATCTCTAAAGCATGGAGACTTTCCCCCATTCCAAGGTATGGTCAAAGAAAAACAAGGTGGAAAAGTTACACCTGAAACCTGAGAAGGATTCAGTTCTTTATTGCTAGCTTTGACTACTAAAGGAGCATATGAGCCATCAAGAACAAGTGACCTCTAATAGTGGTGAATGGCCTTCAGCTTATAGACAAAAAAAGTGGCAGTCACAGTGCTACAGCCTCATGGCACTGAATTCTGTAAAAAACAAATGATTAACGACATTGATCCTCTAAAGTATTCAGAAAGTAATACAAGCATGTTGACCCTTGATGCTATCCTAGTGAGTCCCGATCAACTTCTAAAGACTGAAAATGCCCACAGTTTAAGTCACTACTTGGTAATTTATTAAGACAACAATAGAAAACTAATACAGACCTGAAGATGAAAAAAATATATAATATAATTCCTAGATGATAAATAGAGGCCAAAACAAAAGAATCTTCCAAGAAGAGTGAACAGTAAGAGTCAAAGGGTAATGAACCCCCAAACTAGAGATATCCCTTCTAACAAGCACAAGAAAGGAAGCAATCTTTGATCAGAAGTCTTTGTCAAAACTAGTGTTCATATCACTTTATGAAACCCTTAAAGGATACACAGGAAGAGAGAGCAGTGCTGGTCATCCATCAAGACCTGTAGCCTAACTACACTAAGTAGACATGGATCCTAGGAACAAGTAACTTGCTTCCTAAAGATGATTTGTCCCCAAGGAGCTAGCTATAGAAAAAGTGCAGTTATGGAAAGCACCCTGCTCCTCCTGTGGACTGTGACTTCATGTCTTGTGGATATAACCATTCCTTATTTGTTTAACTTTCTCAACTTTAAAGTACCTACAGTACTACTTACAGGAGGAAGGAGAAGGGGTGCTGGTATCTTTCTTCCAGAGATGCCAGCACTCACAAGTGTGGTTGCCAGTGAGATCAGAAGGGCCAATTATCCACTCTGCTTCTGAATACATGCAAAATTGGAGTGACCGTTTACCTTAGAATTCACACAGTTGCTTTAGATTTTTATGCTCTACATTCCTGTAAGAACATGCATTATTCATCTGTGCAGCTCCAACACATAAGCATATAATATGCCAGGAATATTTCTTTTAGGGCTGCACCAGAACATAAAAGAAATTTGTAATAAAATGATATATATTCACCATAATATCCACAACAGTATTCCCTGCATGACTTTCAAAGACTCCCTTCATTTTACATAATATTCATAATATTGGAACTTAATCCTTTTAAACCTTCTAACAACAGCAACAAAACCCTTTACATTAGCATAGAGATAATATTCAAAGTGTTACCTGCTTTTTCGTACTTCACACAGCCTTGTTCCAGAAAACAATTGTTTCCAAAAGTTCTTTATCCAGGCAATGGTGGTTTGGCTCCAATTATGATGTATGTCCTTGACTGCATTCAAGTTCACAGAACAGTTCCTATTCTCTCTTCTGAAATAGCAGAGCATTGTCTTGCTCCAAGCATCCCTGAGAATATTTGGATCTTGTTTGAAAAATCACTTTGAGAGTGTTGCACGCAGCTTTTTGTAACAGTTCTCTAAGTAGGTCCCTAATTGTCTTCTTTGTCCAAGTTATAACACGTCTCCTCCTTTCCGTGTATATCCCAGCTGAAGTCCATAGGGCTCGGCAATAAACACCCTGACAGGAGCCCAAGTTTAGCAGGCAAGTTTTGTGGAGTTTCTAGGTTGTTGAGGAACTCAGAAGCCAGTACAGCCAAATATCCAGGTGAATCGATGAGAAAACAGATTAGGGACTGAGAAAATGAGCTGGAAAACATTGGAAATGGGCTTAAGAGTGGCAGAGTAAAAATTCAGCACTTGTCTTCTGATTCCAAGATGAATGCTCCTTCCATTGTGATATACTCGTTCCCCAAACTTCCTGTAGGATGCAACCACTTAGGCAAGGCTTGTTTTCCTGGCTACATTTACTGAATGCTCCCAAGTAATCTCACAACACTAGACTCTGCAGTGGCTGAATCTGATGCATTGTGAACCGGAACTGGAATAAGCCTTTCCTTCCTTCCCTTATATTTTGTCAGGAATCTGTCCCAGCAATGTGAAAGGTAACCGGCACAGAAATTGGTACCACAAAAAGGGACATTGCAGTGATAAACACGACCACATGGTATTTAAGCATATTTGTGAGAGGAATGGAGATTTGTGATCCACAGTTCCCGAAAGTCACTGAGCCAGCCAATGTGTGGTAGAGTAGGAATTCCTTCAAGGAGGGCCTAAGAGCCTATCATGTGGAGCTGTAAAGATAAAGCCTAAATTGCAATAGAGATCCAGAGTGCTGGAGATTTTAAATCAGTTATTTTCCTTCTCACACATCCTCAGAAGCATTTTATCAGGCATTTTTCCTTTGTTCATTCATTCACTACTTTATTTATTTTCCATGTATTCACTTAATGAAGTATCCGTGGGCCATTTGTGTTTGCCAATTTGATCCTAATCATTCAAAGTTATCATAAGAAAGATTACATTTTCATAGCCTTTATATTTACATTTTATGATTTTGAGGCTGTGTTTGTTTTGGTTTGTGAGTCATGCCTGAGTTCAATCAGGGCCTCACAAATATATGATGCATTCTTTCCCATTGATTCACACCCAGGTCTTTGTGTTATTTTTTAATGGTTAACTTTTTTTTTTTTTTTGCCAGCCAGGTTAGAGGCCTTGGTTAATGTAGAAACTATAAACTAGAAAACAACTAGAAAAGTATAAATATAAATTTTATTAAGAATGATGAGAAATGTTAACAAACAAAACCCTATTTTGATGGGTTCCCTGGAAGGAATTTTCAAAGGGGTGAACATGGAGAGGAGAGTGCCACCTGTTGTAAAACCTAAGAATTTCCTTGGGAGTCAAGCCCCGTGAGGTATACCTAGAGCCAGCTCCTGGAAGGCTGAGGCTGGATACTCTTGAGTTCCAAGCCAAACTGTCTCATAAAACAAAGATCTGGCAACTGGTGCAATCCTGGCAATGAGGAGAGAACTTAGAGATTCATGGAAGTCACTGTCTTCTGTGTGTCAAGAGCAAGGTTTGGATTCCTCCTACCAATGATGAACTATTTAAATGTAAAGAAGGGGAAAGTGACAAGGGGAGATGAGGGGAAGATGGAGAGGAGGGATAAGAAGAAAGACGAGGAGAAAGAAGAGTAGAAGGAGGCAAAAATAGAAATTGAAATATAATGGTTGCAGGCACTCCTAGCCAGAGATCAGCTAGATGATTTTCCCTTTGCTATGCTTGCTTAATTAACTGGCTTTTTTAAAAACGTAAAAAATAAAATATTCCCTGTGATAGCTACAAATGTGCCCCCTTAGCTCTCCCTTCTAGTGTCTTGATATTAAGAAGTGTTTCTGGTCCACCTAAAATTTGCTATGGTACCTACACTTGGCTTTGCTCCCTTTGACTGGCCAAAGCACAGATGTGCTGGAGCTTGGCCACTACAGTCCAACATGGACTCCTCCTTTGGTGATCTCTACTCTAAGAATCCAGTCACCCTAACAAAGATTCTCAGAGAAGAACTTGAAGCTCATTCTCTCAAGAATCATGTCTTTCCATTTCACAGAGTCATATTTATATCAAGGCTGAGAACATTCCCATGTCAACTCCTGCTTGCCTCCTCTGTTCTATTCAGAACTCTGAGGAAGAAATGCCAATCAAAGAAGCCTCTACACAGATAACATTGGTAGTGACTAATACCCTCACTGGTTCCTATGCCCCCCCTTTGCTGTGTTCTCTTGATTATTTCAAACTTCAGAGTGAACAAGAATCTCCCCATTCCTTATCTATCTTAGAATGAAAAATGAAAAAGGAAATTGTTCACAGCCATGTTTGTGCCATAATGTAGTTAATGCTTCTCAAGATGGGGGTCTGGGGATTCTATATGATATAAAGTGGCTGTATCCAATGTCAATTATTATTCTTAGGAGTTTTGCATGTACTTCTACAGTTATTTAAAATAGACATTGCCAGAAAGAGAAGCAAGCGTGATATCTTATCAGACAAAAAAAAGGCTAAGGATTTTTAACAACCTATTTAGGCTTTTTATTCCCCTTGTCACAATTTTATAAACTATCTTTGTGAAATTGTGGGTAAGTTTTGTGAGAAACACTTGTGATGATAGAGGAATATTGTTGTGAGCTGCTCTGCATCATTCTCAAGTCCTCAAGTTTATATGTTGAAACCATATAAACTAAAGCATTGAATAAAGTTAAATGAGGACAAGTGTGGACCTAATGCAACATAGCAACAGAAAGAGACATCAGTGGCCCTAATCCAGCATAGTTTGTGGTCTCAGACATCAGAGATGTTCCATTCTTTCTTCTTCTTGTTTCCCCTTTCAACTTCTTGCCTTTCATCTCTATTGTATGAGGACACAATAGCAAGCCAGATAAGGCTACATTGAGAAATAAAAAGGCCTCATGATGAGACCTGTGTTGTAGGGAAGCCCCTTTTTCATTTCCTGGCTGCCCAAACTCCTGAAATAACCACACAGAAACTGTATTAATTAAATCACTGTTTGGCCCATTAGCTCTAGTTTCTTATTGGCTAACTCTTACATATTAATTTAACCCATCTCCATTAATCTATGTAGGGCCACGTGGCAGTGGCTTACTGGCAAAGTTCCATCATGCCTGTCTCTGACGGGTGGCTCCATGGCTTTTCCCTGACTCTGCCTCCTTTCTTCCAGCCTTCAGTTTAGTTTTCCCCACCTTGCTCTGTTCTACCTTATCAGGCCAAGCCAGTTCCTTTATTAACCAATGGTATTCGCAGCATATGGAGAGAAATTCCACATCAGACCTGTTTTGCTGATACCTTGTTCTTGGATTTCTAAGGTCCAGAATAAGAGAAACATTTTCCCATTGTTTAGTCCACCCACCCAGCTGGTGTTGTTTTGCTATGTTGATTAATTAAGAAAACTAAAAACGTTATCAAATCTTTTTCCAAGAAAAATAAGCATCAGGAAAGGGCAGAAGCCAAACCTTTCCAGATATAAAAAAACACAACTATGTCTCTTAAGTAAGTAAACATTAATTATTTGCCTTTGGTTAATTTCCCATTAGATAACTTTTATTGCTCCAATATATTGATTAAAATATATAACTCAGGATTTTCTTAGATTAACTCAGTAATTCCTACAAGTTTTATCATTACCCAAATAGTATCTCAAAGGAAAAATATTGCCAAAAGGAATTAAGCTTTCACTATCAATGTCAAGTTTAATTTAAGGAAAATTGTGCAAGTGGGCTGTAAGAAAAGGGTAATGCATAAGAGATGAGAAGCAAAGCTGTGCAGACATGAACAATAGAAAAATGGCTTTGAAATGCCAGTAATTGCTTGTTTATTTTTCTTTTAATTAAAAATAAGTTTAACTGTATTTCCAGGAATGTAAAGATATCAAGAAGTGCCTTATCATTCTATGGACATATCCTCTCATTAATAATGAAAGCAGTAGTTTTTATCAGCAATATAGCAAAGGAGAGAACTGGGGAGTCTCTTAAAAAAATTGAGAAAAGGGAAGGCTCAATCATAGAAATCAAAGAAAACCTTATAAACCATGAATGACACATTAAGTGAAACCTGAGGGCCAGACTGCCTTCCAAGGACATTTACATTTGTTCTGGCACCCATCTTTGTCAAATTTCCCCAAGTTTCCTAGAAGGATACCTGGAAAAGGATGGGGACAGTGCAAATACCTAATATACCCTTTCTGATTATTTTGAGATTTGATACTAAGTTGGGAAGGTGGCCTTCAGAATCCCCAGAGATGTCCAAAACTTAGCACCCAAATTCCGGGCATAGGGTACCTTGTAGTCAAAGAAGTCATGGTGGGTATGATTAGAGATTTTTTATTTTGATGCATCTTGATTAATGAGATTCTTGGACTGGGGAGAGGGAGACATGAAAAAGGAAAGAAGACACAGGCTAAGAAGTCGGGGAGACTTTGGAAACTGATAAGGCACCACTTCCTTAGTCCCTCCAGAGGGTCTTAGCCTGTCCACACCTTCATCAAAGCCTTTGGAAGTTTACTTCAATGAATGTTTTCATAAAATTTTCTAACACTGATAAAAAAATTGCACTAAAGAGCTGAAATAATTCTTCACAATCCATATATTTACTATGCACAAGCTTTACAGGGATATTTGTCAGGTACCAATTTGACAAGGCCTCACCCCCCAAAAAATGCTAATGGAGGTTGTCTGCCTGAAAGAGTAAGTACTTGAACTGTAATGGACACATCCGTCTCTTCCATGATTCTTTTTCAGTGTTCCACAAACCACGTTTTGAGAAACAATAAATAAAGCCAGATTCACCACAGACAGTTGTGTAGAAAGGTATCAGAGACAGTTGGTGAACTGTTGTCATCGGTTGTCAGGAGGGACACCCTCTGACCATGTAACACTGTTCACTGGGTCGGTGAATTTCGGTGGTGTGTATAATGTTGCAAAGGAAAACAAATGCAAGAAAAGAGAGTAGAGGACCAGGAGCACAGCTCTGTCAATAAGGCAGCTGACACAGAAGCGTGAGGACCTCCTCGGTCCGTGTCCTAGCGCTCACATAAACAAGTCAGGTATGATGGAAAACACCCTTGATCCCTGCACTAGGGAAGCAGGCAGGTGGATTCTTAGGACGTGTTGGTCAGTCATCTAATCTACTCCAATCCGTGAACTCTAGGTACAATGAGAGACCCTGTCTAAAAAAATAATATGAGGGGCAGAGGAGGAGGACAGCCAGTGTTGACATCTGGCCTCCATCAGCAGGCACACACATGCACACACATACCCACACAAACACATACACATGCTCACCATATTATTTTCCTATTGCTATAATAAAAACTCTGGACAAAAAAACAACTGAAGGTAGGAGAGATTTGTTTCAGCTAGCAGTTCATAGGAGCAGTTCATAGCGGGGAAGTCAAGGTCGCAAGAGTTCAAAGCCACTGCTTGTCACTTTCACAATCCAGGAGGGAATGATAAGTGCTTGTGCTCAGCTAGCTGCCTGCTTTCCTGATGGCTTCAAAACTGAACCCAGTGGATAGTGTTATCCTTCTTTAGGATGGGTCTCACAACTTCAACCAAGATAATCCCTCACAAGCATTCCCAGAAGCTAGCCTCACTTAAATGTCCCTCACAGATGTGCCCTGCAGGGTTACACTCTAGGTGGTTCCAGATGTTGTCAAGTTGACAGTCATTACTGACCATCACACACACATACACACACACACACACACACACACACACGCACACACACACACA
>LOEQ01002238.1:240213-254772 GCA_001685075.1 Bramus lutescens | reverse complement strand
GATAGATAGATAGATAGATAGATAGATAGATAGATAGATGATAGACAGACTGATGGCAAAGATTATACACCATTCTGTGGACTGTCTCTCCACATGGTTGTTTCTGTTGCTGTATATTGGATTTTGAAGCCCTCCTTGTTAGCTGCTGGTCTATTTTTTTACATTGAAATTCAAAATATGTATGTTTTCTTATAAATAGCCTGTCATCTCTTCATAATCTATATACCATGAATGCAGTTCAGACCTCAGCATAACAAGGTTAGAATAAAGGCACTTATTGATCATGTGACATAACTGGGTAGCAAGTGTGCTGAACTTTCAAATACCTTTCTCTGGCAATATTTGAAAAGAAAGCAAAGCATTTATAAAATCACTCCCCGTGTCCCCATGATGATCTTCCCTGCACAGAGTAAGTTCCCCTCTTTGCAGTGGCCTTCCAAACAGAATATGAGTCATATGATGCTCCCTCATCCCATTCCTTCCTCACCTCCACCCTCCCAACCCTGGTCTTGTTGACCGGTTTCACAGCAGTCTCGCTACCACTGCATCTTCCTTCCACTTGGAGCGCTGTCTTCCTGTCTCTCCACTGCCCCCTCTCGCTGCCCTGCACCTCCACCACCCCCCTTGCCTCCATCATCTGTCTCTGTCTTTGTCCCATCATCTTCTCCTCTTCATTCTAATATACTATACTAACAAATTATATATTATACATTAATATATTATACTAATTGATATATTGTATGCTAGTTAACATGTTATATTATAAGTATATATTAATATATTATGGACAATACATGTGGACAGGAACACCATAGTTAATTATTTCGCTATCCTACTTTTAAATTTTTCCATGAGTTTCTACTTAAAACTATTTATGAATCTGCTTATTTTCATATCCCTGGGGCTGACTAAAACATTCAGGACAACAGGAGTTTCTCGGCCGATGGATATTCAGCCCCTTTAATGATGTCGGACTTAAAACAGCTGTAATGATAATAAAAAAGGAAAGATAGATGTGTGGAGGCAAGTTTATCACATTGGCCTTGAATTGAGGGAGTGAAGTTATAGAAATCTTGGACTCATAAGTAAATAATTTCATGTAATAAAATTCTTCTTCATGGGCAATAGTAAAGGAATGAAGTTAAATCTCCATTACAGACATGAAAATGTCCAGAATCCGCAGGGCTATCTTGTATTTTCAGGCATAAACTATTTGTTGGAGTCTGGCCCTGGATATATGAAAAGGCTGAACTTCATGAGACGTTACAACTTGAGCTTTAAAATTAAGTATAAGGATATTTATCCAAGGCACTGGATTTTTAATCACTCTATTTTGGGGAGGTTTTATGTATGCATGGCATAAAAGCTCCTGACATTTCAGAGTGACAGTAATGGATGGTGAGTGAGGAGGGATGCGTGGAGGAGAGAGGAGAGGAATCGGACTCATTGTCTAAGAGAGTATCAGAGGGCAAGGCTGTTTGGTTTTATCCTTTAGGCAGAGCACTGAAATAATTTGATGCTCAGCCAATGAATATAGAACATATTTTTAGAGCATAATCTCCATGTCCAGTTCATTCAAAGACAAATTGTTTCTGAGCCCATCGCTGATGGGTTGCGGATGTACTGCTGGATCCAACTTTAACTTTGTAGGTGGAAAAACTATCACCTTTTTATTTTCCAAGGCTTGCGTGTTAGTATGTCTTGGCTGTATGGATCTCAGCGCTTTTCCTGAGAATGTGTTGCTTCTGCGGTGTATAACTAAATTCCATTTCTGCTAGGTAGAAAACTTGAATCTTTGTCCTTGAGAATATTACAACTGAGATATGATGGCCGCTAATGAAAGCCACGTATGGACACAGATGCACTGATCTTCCCCTCCCCAAATCTATCTTTGGCTCAAAATAGAAGGGAAATATATAAGAAATAAATCTGAACAGTAATTACGGGATTCGATGACTCTATAGTAAGACTTTTCCTTTTTGTTTCTTTTTTTTGAGAACTTGTAGGTAAATTTGATGCAATGATCTGTAATATTTCCAGAATGTTATTTCAGGTTATAAGCAGGATTCCACTGTGAAAATAACTGCTTTGTATATAACAAAGTTCTATATTATTATTGAATAAAAATATAAATGTTAAGATTTCTTTCTTGCAAATATGGACACTTTAAGCCCAATAAAAATTTGGTGATTTTTTTTTTAATTCACCACCCTCTGTTCTTGACTATGGGTATATATGACTATCTGCTTCAGAGTCCTGATGCCTTGACTTCCTGTAGTGATGGATTGAAAACTAAAATGAACCATTTCTCCCCTCAGTTGCTCTTGTCAACTTATCACTGTAACTAGAGAAGAATTCAAGGAGACTTTTAGATAAATTTGAGGCAATAAAACATTCATTTAACCTCTGAAAGATTGTTCTCTGTATCAAAAACAATCTATTTTGCTTTTAAATAAGTATACCTATAGAATTAGATTCTTGTTTAAGGAATATGCCTATAGAATTAGATTAACCCATGGCATCCCTGGTCGTGGGAGGAGCTAAGAAATGTAAAAGGACTAAAATCAATGCCTGGGACTTGAAAGGGGGCTCCGTTGGTAAACAGTGCCAGCCACATGAACCTGGGGACCAGGGTTCGGATCCCCAGAGCATGTAAAACCCAGGGGTGGCAGCAAAATTCTGTAACACCAGGTCAGGAATACAAAGACAGGTGGACCTACAAGGTTCATCCGTCAGTCTGCCTACCAAAATTGCTGTGCTTCATGTGCAGTGAAAGACCAGGTCTCAACAAATAAAGGTGGAGAGGCACTGAGGAAGATATACAATGTCCATCTTAGACTTCTGTTCTTAGCTACACACACGTACACATGTGCCCTCACACACGTATGTATACATCCATATTAATGAGTACACACACCACACATACAGATAAAAGACAGAGTGAGAGAGGAGAGGAGATGGAAGGAGAGGAGAGGGGAGAAGAAGAAAGGACAGGGGAGGGAACAGGAGAGGAGAGGAGTAAAAGGAGAGAGGAAAGAGAAGAGGAGGGTCTCAAACTAGACAAAAAGTCAGACTCATGTTTATTACATCCATCATTTAGTAATAATTGATGCCAAACCAAAACCCATGCATAGCATCCTCTGTGGACATATCCGAGGCTCATTATAACCTTCTTTTCCCACCTTCAGTTTGCCATGAGCTTTCCTTTTAAAGGTGATTCTCCTCAAACAAGTTTCACAGAGATATGGGAAATTGGCAGCCTGAGTCACGCGTGATACTTAACACTGAAAGGATTGGACCTAACTCCATTGCATCTCCCAACAAACTCTCTTTCTAAAGAAGGTACCTGTGTTGTACAGGGTCTCTTTGTTATTAGTCAGCCCAGACTTTTTGCATAGCAAAGGATGTTGAGGGTTCTGATACTGACTTCATTTGACCACACAGGAACTGCAGAGTTAAGTCTGAGTAATTTTATAAGGACAACAGAAGCTTTAGTTTCTGTTTAAGTCAAATTCTTTCCAAATCTGTGTCTAAATTCCCAAGTAAAGATTAAAAAAGCACTAGTCATTTGCATGTGTGTGTGTGTGTGAGAGAGAGAGAGAGAGAGAGAGAGAGAACTGTCATAAGAGCCTGTTTTTAAGTGTGTGCGAGAATTAAAAGAGATTTATAAGGAATCTTGGCCCTGACATAGCTGGAAACGGAAATAGGTAAATGTTTCATGCAGAGAACTATCCAACACACAAGACAAAGACTTCCCTAACTTCACTTTCTCTGAGTATTTCAATATGTCAAAAGATATTGTGGTGCAAATATTCTGTCACATGCATTCATAAGTACAAACTCACAATTATTAGAATCACAAACAATAAATTTGTACTCTAAAAGGACTGTTACAAATAAATTCTCCCAATAATAGTTAATTAGGAAGTTGGAAATGTGCACATGTACTTGTAGTGCCTCTACTTTTGTTTCATGTGTTGAATATTCATGTAAAATGCACAAGATGAGCTTTTCTCCTCCATGAAGGGCCCATTGATGACCCAGACTAGACCTTCTCTTCCCTGTCAAATAGAGGACCGCCCATTAGCCAGTGGTTTTTTTTTTAATCACTATGAAGAACAGAGAACTTTTATTCTTTTTTTTAAAAAATGGCCTTTCAGATTCAGTAACAGCATGTTCTGTTCCTCAGGACACAAGGGACGATCGAGACAGGCCACGGCTGGACTCCATGGTGCTGCTAATTATGAAATTGGATCAACTAGACCAAGACATCGAGAATGCTCTCAGCACTACGTCTTCCCCATCCAGCACCCCGACAAACCTGCGCCGGCATGTCCCTGTGAGCCTCTTCCTCCTAGTCGAATAGTGTCTCTCTGTGTCTGTTTTGCTATTTGTTATTAGTGTTTGTTTAGCTTTTTTTTTTTCCAGAAACTAGGGATTGACACTCAGGTCTGACTCACACCAGGCAATCAATCTTCCACTTTGCTGTATCATCAGTCCTGTTTCTACTTTGAGACATGGACTTAATACATTGGCCAGGCTATCTTTATACTCACTATATAGCCCCAACTGACCTTGAATTTACTACCCTCCTGCCTTCCCTGCTTAAGAAGCTAGGATTACAGGTCTGTGCCCTTCAAGCCCAGTTAGAATAGTTCCTCTTTATTTCATATGGTCTCTCTTATTAGTGGAACATCTTTGATAATGGCATCTACTGGTAAATGAAACAGAACCCCCTAGAGATCACTCAGTGGTTTCTATACATCACACAGAGAGTCCGCAGACAATTGCGTGACAACAAAACTTGACAGTAAAAAGGAAACTAAATGATCTTAGGAAACTCTGCTTACTGGGGATTAGACCCTATTTGCTATAGTAGTTTGCAAATATGACTATATTTGCTATTCTTCAACAACATAATGCAATGATTACAAATACTATGTCTATCTGGATAAATAATGTTTCCAGTTTTTCCAGTTATGACCAATTATTTCTAAGACATAAATTCTTATTCTATAATCTTACACTGCATGGAAAAAAAGCATGTTTTAAAAGTATTTTCTATATAGACAGATGAATGGATGGGTGGGTGGATGGTTGGGCAGGTGGATGGATGAGTAGATGGATGAATGGTTGGATGGGAGGATGGGTGAGTGGATGGATTGGTGAATGGATGGATGGGTTTTGATGGGTGATTGAATAGGAGATGGATACATAGATACAGGTGAACCTACTTGTGTATACTGTGAAAAATAATTCACATGAGGGTGACTTCTTTGTAATCTAAAATATACTCTGAAAAATAATTAGGAGAAAAGTGAGACTTTTGTCCCATTAAGTTTATATGACAGATGCTCCAATGTGAGTCCAAAACTCAAAATTTAGAAAGAATAGATCCTAAAATTGACTCTACCCTTTATATATTTATTAATAGTTCCATGTTAAGTGGCTTGGTTTGGGTAGACCTAGCATATATAGCATAGAGTTTAACTATAATTAAGCCACATATTTTTCTATTAAACAAGGATTTGCAATGCACAATAACAAATAAATTAAATCAAGAAATTGGTATTTATGTGATATTCAAAATGTAGAATATCACATAGGCAGGTTTAAGGACCTGGTAAAGCAGAATTCTTTTGTAACTAGTTTCTTACTTAATATAGTTTCCCTATTGATTCTGAGGTAGAGGAACAAGGGCTAGCACCATGTGTATGGTACTCAATGTGTTCCATATATGTCACCACATATATTCCCCATAATATTGCAAGATGTAAGAAGTTGATGATTGCATGTGCCAGAGTTGGCACAGAAATGAACCCAGCCGGGCGCAATCCATGGCTGCAGCATTTAACTAGGCTACAATGAGAAGCTGATATCTCTAGAACAACAACCAACATAACAATCATCCAACTGATATGAAACTAGATTTCAATCTTGAAAGCTAATAAAAGCGAAATTTTCATTTTTGGTAATCAGAAATTTTTTTATCCTTCAAGGTTCATTGCACTTATTTTCTTTTTAGTGAATTGTATAGAAGTAACAATTTAGAAAAAAAAACTATTTCTTCTCTCCCTAATGCTGTCTTAGTTGCTCACATCTAATTTCATTTTAGCAAAGAGAAAGGGGATCTAAGTGGAAGAAATGCAGTCAAAGCAATGTCCTAACAGCCTAGAGGAAGAGATGCTTTAATTTGATTGATGTGTGAAGAGAGGACAAAAATTTCACACTCATTTTTCTCTAGCACTTTTAAAGGCAGAAATATCTTATTTTTCATGAGGCCCTAGGACTTGGTACCTCCTTGCCATTTATGGAGTCTGATGTATGTTTTAGTAATTATTTATTATTATTATTATTATTATTGGTTTTTCGAGGCAAGATTTCTCTGTAGTCTTGGAACCTGTCCTGTAACTAGCTCTTGTAAACCATGCTGGCCTCGAACTCACAGAGATGCACCTGTCTCTGAATCCCTAGTGCTGGGATTAAAAGCATGCTACACCACCGCCAGGCTTATACTTTATTTTATTTTAAGTTTTGGGGGGTGATTTGTTATAATTTCACACGCTTTTTAATCTCTCTCTTCTCTCTCCAGCCAATATTTCTCAGTCCCTATATATTAAATAGAAAACCACAATAGAGATTTCTACAAAACACCATGTTTTTAACTTCATTTCAAAAAGTAAGCTACCCCCTGTCCTCTGGGGTTTATGCAGTAAAGATAAACCAAACACGTGAGTTAATATACATGATGATTGAGTCATTTGTCTATATCTATGATTTGCACTTCTACATAAGTTGTAAATTGAACTTTAGTATTTCATAAACTATCTCATGGACTATAACCATAATTATTACCATAATTGTTGCCACTATAAACATAACATCTGTTTCTAAGATCTCAGTGTATTATCAGTTGAAATAAAGCAAAATAGGTTAGCAGGAGCATTGCAAATGTTAGTGACTGAAGGTCCATTTGGATCTCAGCTTTATAACTGACTACCGAAGACCATAAGAAAGCTGTCTAATTTCTCAATGGTAGGCTCATGTCAGAGAGAATAGGAACACAGAAAGATGAGCTGTTCAAAGATGAACAGCTGGTTAGGGGAACAGATGAAAAAAAAAAGTACATAAGCAGACTTGCCTGAATCTAGCCCAGAATATGCTCGGACATTGTTGAGTCTCTTCTGTTTCCTTCAACACTCCTATTTGACACTAAACAAGACAAACAATATATATATATATCCCTGAGTCTTAAAACTACTTTTCAATCTTTACAATTTTCTGGGTCATCCTTGGTCTTCCTTTCTGCTCTTTGGTACTTAAAGCTCATCTTATCTCACCTGCACTTTCCATTCTTTTGGATAATTGTGCCATGAAGTGAAAAGATTATGGTGCCATGACTATGACCTTGCTCACCCACCAAGGAGCACTAACCTGCTGAGAGACATGGGAGAAACTGCCTCAGCCCCACACTCCCACTCTGCCACATATTTAACTTTTGCAGGAAGAACAAGGCACACAGTGAGGCAGTGACTCTTCCACTAACACATCCACCCTATTTAAAAACACTTAGAAAATTCCAAGAATAAGTTATCTATATAATAAATACCATAAATAGAGACAGAGCCTGGGGTGATGAAGAACAACTTTAATGTGAAGTCAAACTTAAAAATGGAAGGTGTAAAAATTTGGACGAAGCTGCCTAGAGAAAACCTAACAAACTAGCTATGCCTTAGTAGATTCTCCAAACCCCAAACTCTGATTTTGTGTCTTGTGGCCCCAAATCTTGACTGTGGCTGAGTACCCCACTGTGTGCAGTCTATTATGGTCTAACCAAGGATAAGAATCTTAGAATGAGTGGCCAATGAGAGATCAGGTGGGGCTGAAGAGAAAGCAGCAATAGTCAGTGCACACTAAGCTTCTTATATGTTGCTTCATTTGCTCTCTTGGTCCTGAGGATGACCCTTGTGAGCCTCAAGAAAGATGGGGGATTTGTCAGATGGGATGTGAGAAGTTTGCCAAGAGTCGTACAGCCATGAGAGTCACTTCCATGTCGTTCCAAAAAGTCAACTCTCATTCTGCCATATTGTAAACCTTCCCAAGGACTTTCTTCTCACCTGCAAGGTTTTCTGAGTTTGAGCCACTAATTATTGTTCACGTGCATGTATAACCAAGTTGATATTGACAATCTTTTTGGGACACTTCAGCCACACTATTGAGAATCTTAAGAAATACATAGGCTAAGGCCAGTACTGGCCTTTTGATGGAGTTTGGGCAATATTCTTCAGTGTTTTTCAGTCTTCCAAATATGCTAAGTGCCCCCCAATAATTAAGACTCTATGCAGTACACTGTAGACAGTATATCAGCATACAAAGAGGGGAAAGGGAGAGAGAGGATATTGCTCTTTTTCATTTCAGACATAAAAACAAAAACTTTATCTTTGGTCAACCATCTCCCTATTTCAACCCTTTTCCGACCCAAATTTTCATATTCTTTTTACCTAGTTTGTCTTCCTTGAATTGATTCTTGACCTCTTTCCCATCAACTAATTCTGCGCACCCTGCCCCAGATCTGACATCCTAGGAGTAATTGCATTATTCTTAACATCTGAGCTTGCTTCCCCTGTTGATTTTCACTGTTCCTTTGATCTCTGCAGCTTCTCTCATGACCTCCTAATCAATTATATTTTATGGACATTGATACCCCGTCTTCCTAATTTTGCCCTTTATATCTTCTATCAAGATTCTTGATTTAATTTTTCCTATTGAATAACTTTGAATATTCTCCCTAGGAATCTCCCACTTCCATTCCTCCTCCTCCTCCTCCTCCTCCTCCTTCTCCTCCTCCTTCTTTTCTTCTTCTTAATGAATATCACCAGTGAAACCTTATTTTGTGATATGAGCATCTATGTAAAGGATGAATCACAAGATTCCCACTATTTTGTGCTGTAGTTGAGTGGTATGTGGACCTGTTCCATGGCACATGCCACTCTGGATAACACATCACAGTAAGACCTCTTCTGCACTGTGTATTCCATCCACCGGACATTGTGAAGGCATGAGGTACCGATGATACTGGAGGGCCTGATTATTCTACAGGGCATCCGATGAATTACAAAAGCAAAAGTGAGCAGGATAGTGATAATTTGGGTCTTGCTCTTCATTTAATTTTCTTAAGATGGTTTGGTAGGGAAGGAATGAGTGTGGGATCTTGGAAGAGCCTTATCACAGTGAGTACAGAAAGTATTTCCACTAAACTTTCTATTCATGGACCTATGAAATTGCTTCTTTACAGGTGTTTCAGGTCCTCAGCAAACAACATGGCAGATACTTTTCAAGGTTGAGCTTTGAGGTCAGGGACTGAGATTTAATATCAGCTCTGCCATAGAAAATGAGTTTAATCCAGAGATCCGCCTTGAGTCTGGGTGTCATTGTCTCACCAGGGATGATAATAATACCTTCAGCACAGGAAGGGCAAGATGGAACAGTTATAGCTGTAAAGTGTGGTCTGTGCAAAGTAACAATCCAAGGCTGATAAATTGAAAAAAATTATTTCACCTCATACTTACTACTTTGTAATTAGAAAAATAAAAGATTACCCTGCTAACTACTTCATTATATCATGGATGGGCAAAACAAATGCACAATACCCCTGCTATTTAAAAAAAAGGTAAATTAAATGACTTATTCCTCATGGCTATATATTTAATGTCTATAAGCTACCTGTTTATTGCTGGTATCCATTTCATATTAATTCAACTTGAAACTCAAGTGAGCCATATTTTATTTAGAAGAAAACATGGTTTTTGTCTTCTATGGAAAGACACAAAATAGTCTGATCTGAAGTCGTTTCAAGCACAAGAAAATTTGGTTAAATTTTGTGCTTCACACAGCCATGTACGGACAGATGGACACACAGACACACCGCTTAAAGAAAGCAGTGTCACCATTCGTACTCATTTACATGTTAACTACCTCTTATTACATTCCATCTGCAGAAAATGAGTTTCAATGCTATCGATAGTTTGTAATTTCATAGCGAAAAGCACTCCGTACACGGTGAGTTAAGGCTGGAAAGATGTTTTCATGTGGCATTCAAAGTCCCTGCAAGGAAGTCTGGAAGGCACCTCACCTTTTCGCCTCTGGGATGCTGTGAGTTACTGGAAGTCACAAAGGAGGGAGGACTGCTGGTGGGAGGAAATGGACATATAGGGGGCAACTCTGTGCCTTTTTTTATGGCCATGCATTTGTTCTTTAACAGGATCTGGAATCAGGATCGGAAAGCGGGACAGATAGTATCTCGGTAAATCAGACGCAGGTCACTCTATCTTCTAACACTGACTCCACCGATTCATGGTCTGCTCCAGAGAGCATTTCTGGAACCAAACCCAAGGCAATGGTAAGTTTAAAAAAAAAATAATCCCACACCTACAGTCAATGTTGTTGAACATGACGTAAGCATAGACTGCGTGCTGTTCAGTTTGGAAGAAGACTATTGGACTCTTATCTGCATCAACTTGGTATAGCACTACTCTAAAAAAAAGTATCCTGTTTATTTTTTTAAATAGTTACATAAGTAGTTCACTAAAGTAAGCCCTGGATCCATAAGTATGCAAAATATGTTCCATGAATTCTGTTGCATAACTTTAAACAGCCAAGAATATAAAATGTGGAGGTGAGTTCTCCAGTGTTGTTATCCTGATCACACCACATACTCATTAGAAAATCTCTAAGCTTTGTTGATGGATGGATGGGTGGATAAATGGATGGATAAAATGTTGTCTGAGATGATATGATAATATGCATAAGTACAGATGTATAAATACTCATCGTATTTTGTGGGTATTCAATAATGTAGAACATGTAAGGCCTATTATTTAATGGGTTAAATTATTCTCCTAGCTGCCTTGATTGACGGACCTTACAAAGCCATCTACACAAATGGAAAGGAGCCTTTCCTCACACAGGAACACAACACAGTCAACTCTGAATAAAACATGTTTTCCTTTAAGGAAAATGTGAAGTGCAGTGGGAAAATAGTATTTGACTCTAAAAGGTAACATTTATGGGGGAAGTAATTACTGCTTCAAATATCTAAAGTCCACACAGTTCCAAAATAGCCTCTCCTAGTTGGGTGAAAATCACAGAGCCATATTATTTTTTTAATCCCCATGTTAGCTTAACACAGAAAAATGATTTTGGACTGTTTTTTTTTCCTGTCTTTAAAATAAAAGCAGTTCTAAAATGGGACCAAAAGAATACTCTGAACTTAAGATGCGGTAGATTTACTGGGACTTAAAGAGAATCAAAACACACTGTTGACATAGTAGATGAGCCTGTCCTCAGTATTTACATAGGTAGGAGTTAAATTAACTGTTATCATTTATGTCCAAATCATTTGATGATAAACACCTACTGAATATCTACTACATACCGTGCACTATGCCAAATTGGGAAGAAAAAAAGGCTCAGAGGAATAATACATTACCCACGTCTTTAAATGGTTTCTATTTTATCAAAGGGGATAGGTACTTACACAATAAACTGCAAAGAAATGCTTCAGTGTTGTGAGAGTGCTATATGTGCAGGGAATAAAAGACATGCATAATGCCGTAATGCTGGTTTAGGATACAGTAAAAAAAAAAACCACTGTCAATAGTAGCACTGCTAATAGGTAGACTCTAACAGAATGTTGTTCTTTTACTTAATGATGAACACTCTTGACTTACCATTTTATAGAGATTCTTTAACATACCGCAGAGCCTTGTCCTACTGTCTTTGTGTCTTCAGTGACTTAGATCCTTCATGTATAATTTAATGTAAAGATGTTACATGAAAATATTTGAATCTGTAGGTTCTGATGGTTCAATTTGGTGGGATTTATTCAGCTTATGTTTTGATGGAAGTTCAGCATTTATGGAATAAAATATACTAAAATTGGGGTTAATGGGTTTTCTTATCTGTAGAAATCTAGAGTCTTGCAAAGTTGTATGCCCATGTGACTACCACCCAGGTCAAGACAAAGTATGAGAGACAGGATGATGCTGGGGTCTGGATTGTGTATTCTCCTGTCACAAAGTTCTCCATTTGTCTGAAAATTATATGATTAAAAGCAAAATAGTGCTTGCAGCCATTTATAAATTCATTTTACATTTTCTCTAAGACTTTGACAAGTGTGCTTATTTGTGAGTTATACTATAATAATTTGATATATGTACATAGTGTGCCATGGTCAAATCACCATAATCGACATTTGCCTGAGATCCTGCACGTTAAGACAACAACCATAAGACAGGGAGAGTTAACTGTGAATGACTTGACTTTTGAAGCATCAGAGCCTACCCCTAGTGACACACCTCCTTCAACAAGGCCACACCTCCTGATCCTTCCCAAATAGGTATACCAACTGGGACCCAGATGACTATTTTAGCAATATTTTGACTTGATGAGCGTAGGATGAGTCTGTTTTCTTGTATGTATGCTCGTAATTTTTCCATTGTTTATAATTTTCACTATGGAGATCTTTTAGTTTTTTTCTTTCAATTTTTAAATTAATTTGTCTGTTTGTGTGGGTGTGTGCATATGCACACGCATGGAGGTCATAAGACGGCTTTCACAACTCAGTTCTTTCCTTCTGTCAATTATGTTCTAGGTATTGAACTCAGATTGTTAACCTTGAGGGAAGTTACTTTAATCCTCATGTCAAGTTGCTAGCCCTCATTTACTTCTTCAGTAAAATTTATTTCTGAGTAATGTGTCTCTGTGAGACTTTGGATAAGATTGTTCTAAATGATATTTCACCAACAATCCTACCCAGATATGAGGCCTATACATCACAATAAGAACTAATATGTCATGATAATCCTAAGTGTTCAGGAGTAGTACATACCTTGGTGGTAGCTAACGGCTCTCTAATTGGAACTATGAGCCACTCAACAGGAGGAAAACGTGTGCCCGTTACTGACCACCTAACCATTGCCCAAAACTAATGAAGTTATGAATCTTGGAGAGCATCCTACAACCACTACTTTACTAAACTAGCATAATCGTTAACTAAATTTTAATGTCTATCATTACACCCAAAAAGAAGTATAGTCCAAATCCCTCTTCAGAGAAGATTTTCTAAAATCCAAACCAAAAAAATCAATCATTTATTAACAATACATAAAAACGTTTATTGATTTTATGTTGAAGATCTTTTTCAGTGGGGTTTATACTGTTTTCTCCATAAACAAACAAGTCATCCTCAAACAAGGATGACTTCACTTTTGCTTCCTTGATTGGTTTTCCTTTGTTTCTTTCTCTTGCCTAATCCTGGCAAAGATAGCCAGGACTATGTGAACAATAATAATGAAAGTGAGAACCAATATTTTGTCCCTGGAAACTATCTCAATTTTCTCTTCTTCAGACCTTTTTTGTTGTTGCTGTTTTTGTTGTTGTTGCTGTTGTTGATGATGGTAATGATGATGATATTACATTAACGATGTTTAAAATGCAGATATTAGTTTAATCACTATTAACTGTGATTTTATTAATAAAAGACTAAGACTCAGATAACAGGACAAGAAGTTGTCTTATTTATAAAATGTGTAACGGGGGGATCGGAATCAGTCTACAGTTGTATTGTGCGGAATAACTGAAAACAGCAGCAAGACTCTATGAATCTGAGATAGTGGTTTATGCTCATCTCCCAGCAAGGAGTTTCTGAGTTGCCTGGTGCCGCAAAGATTCTGATAATGCTGATAAGAACTAGAACCCTTTCAGCACGTTGGGACTTTCAGAATTAACCAGTCCATCCTAAACAACCTAGGGGGCATTGGGAATCCATCAGCATGGACCTTGTACTGTAGTTAACAGCCATCCTTTGATTAGGGGTATCACAAAAAAAGGAGAAATAATTGACCTTAAGTATTTGTAACTACTGTGGAGTGAAAAGGCCGTCTATAGGTTACTTCAGCTCAAGGCAGTAAAAATTGCCCCAATTCAGTAAGCTGAATTCTATTTCCAGGATTTTGATTATGACTCAAGGAAAGATGAAACAGACTGTGTGAAAAGCATCAGCTCATGTAGGGCTGGGAGCTGAGGGCTGGCAGGATGATACCTGGTCATATACCTGACTCCTTTGAAGAAGGATTTAGAACAGATCCTCCCCAAAACTGAGAGGAAATGGTCATATTAAAGCCTTAAAAGTGTGTCCCACTCTGTGAGTCCATGCTTATTTCTGGATGGCCAATGCATGGCCATTCTTAGTATTTTAACAGCTTTGGTGACTGTAATAGAATTACTTTGCTCAATTTGAGTTTTTAGTGGAGGGAAAATTGCCCGCTATGATCCCTGAGCACAGCTGTTCAGTCTGAGGTCAAACAAGAAGCCAGTTCATATACCCTATTCCTTTTCGAACTGCTGTCGTGATAGAATCAGATAATAACCTTCCCGGTCTGACATTCGCTTGTCAACGTAGTTCTCTCTAAAGGCTGTTCATGTTTGGAGGTAAAAGAAGGGCGGTGAATATGTGTGTAATATATCTAATGAATATGTGTGTAATATATCTAATGAATA
>LOEQ01002238.1:215198-233585 GCA_001685075.1 Bramus lutescens | reverse complement strand
GTCTCAGAAAATCCACTGACGTCCTCAAAGCCAACTATCCCTTCTGTTCTGTGGATGGCTAGCTACACTTCCTGTTTGAGTTATATTGATCTATTTCGATGCCTTCTCTGTGAAGAGGCAATAGCAATGTACTAAATAGGCATTTACTCTATTAGACACGCTCTGAAATGCAGAGTCATGCAAATCATTCAGTGCTGTTCACACTGTGTGTTTTGGAGCAACACAGAATGCAGCCCCCTCCCCAACAAGCAGGGTTTATTTTTATCTTTTGAAGTATTGGGCTTTGAACTATCCATAGCACAAATTTCATTTAAAGAGCAGACTAAACAAATAGGAGAGGGGAGCGTGATGCAGAATTTCTGTGTGAGCCCTGGAAGTCTCTGAGATGGAAGCTCTTCACCAGCAGCATTCTGTGTGCATCCCTAGGCTTCCTCACCTCTGGGTCACAAACCCTCAGCTAACAACCAATCCAAAGAGTAAGAGAGCCTGCTACACATCAGCATAGCTGCACTGAGCCATGGCCTAGGGTGCTGTTGGCCTGGAGAGCTCAACGCTTCTGACCTCTAATTTTAGTTATAATTCTTAATATTTTTAGTGCTTTGCTTGTATTTTGCAATGAATTCTAGTTTTAACAAAATGTCTTCTTAATTTTTTACCTCTATTTATTCTTAGAAACTTTCATGCATATATAGCATGTATCTGGATCATGCCCATCTGAAAATCTAAATCTCAGTGCAAACAAAATTTTGATTTAAAATTGTTGCACAAGCAAATGTTGACCAAGTGTTTAATATTGTATTTGATATTTGGGGCATACATCAAAACAGTGTGATCATTCCACCAATGGTAACGTAGTTATAGCTTCTCTGTCTGTGTCAAATACATTATTATGTATTACTATGCTGGGAAGCTCTGCAAACACTTTTTCATTTTCAATATATTTCATATAGTTTATAGACCAAACATAGCAAATTTGTGAAAGGAAAGTTTTTTACTAATACTAATGTTTAATTATCTCACACATAAGATAATTGAACGCATTATCTTAATCAAAAGGTAAAGGATCAAATTATAACCATGCACATGCCTATTTAATCAGCTATGAAACTACCTCATATTTTTAATTAAACAAATACCTTTAAAATTTTTAATGTAGGCATACACACAGAAAGAATATTGTACACATAATAAATAAATATTTAAAAAATTTAATGTTGCTGAACTCTCTTACCACTACTGTTGTGAGACCAAACAATTTTTTTTTGTTCTCCAAAAACTATAAAGTTATGGTGTCTATGCATGAACCACTGCAATAGAAATCATGAGTGAGTGATATTTGATGTTTGGTCAGAATCTTTGGAGTCAAATCTCAAGACAGGAATTGCCTGGGGATGGCTTACTGATGAGCACATGGGCATGCATGGACGGGAGGAAGGCAGAGCTGAGCAGAGGCAGCGTTGGCGTGAGTGGACATGCAGTGAACTGCAGCCTCAGCCCAGTTCTCTGGAGCTGGGGTGGCTCTTCAGAGTCGTCACAGACTGAGGGAACAAGGCTGTTGCTGTCCATCCCTGCACCAGTCTATGTTGGTCCTTGGCTTCCTCTAGAACCTTGAATGAGGTAGTGTCTCCAGGTCAAGGATGTTTCCCAACAGCGCATACAGCGGCAGCTGTTGGCAGCTGCTTCTCCCCAGCAGCAGGGAAGTTCAGTCGTGGGATCTAAGGGAGGAATTTCAGAATATCAGACACTCATGCCATGGCCTTCGCCTTCAGGGACTGTGTAAGCTGGTGCAAACGGCAGCTACCTGAACACTTGGATATGAAAAGATGGTGTTCTCTATAAGAAATCAATGTTATCACTAAATTCACTTAGAAAATCCTTCACTTAGGACTTCCCAGAGGAGGTAACCATGGAACAAACAGCAAGAGTTCCCCGGGTAAAAAGGGTGTGGAATCTCACGTCAAAACCGTCAGAGATCTACTAACCTATCTGGACGGGGCATCCTAAGAAACCTAATTTGTGGTACATGCAGCAGTAACAGGCAGAAAACGTGGCCAGAGTCACCTTCACGGAAAATGTGGGAGACTGACAACATAGAGAATCAGAGCACTACTTGAATAGACATGTGGGGATGATTTTTAAACAGGAAACCAAGCTGATTTCTGTTTTAAAGAACTTGAATCCTACTAACAGTGCAGGAAAATGAATGTAGAATGTGGAAAATGTCATCACAGCCAGCAAAGGAAAGGACAAGAAGAAGCTGCTGTGCAAATTCAGGCCACAGAGCAAGAAGGCCTGAAAAGGACAAGGGCAGGGGACTAGGAAGGTATAGGTCAGTCACAGGCCTGGAGGCAGAACTGATAGTGTTTGACCACGGCCACGATGGGCCACTTGGGAAGCTGAGAGAACAACCGAGTCATCGAGGAAGATGGAAAATAAATAGAAGCAAGAACGAAAAGTTTTCTTTTCTTAATCAACTTCATGATACTAATTTAGATACAATGTGATAGATCAATGTTAAGTGACCGTGATTCAAGAAAGGTAAGCAATGAAAGACAAAGACCAACAAAGGAAAGCCTGTCATCCAGAATCACACAGTTCATGTTTTGTTGTTTCCCTGGGAATGCCACTTATACTAACTGTGAGCACAAAGAAAGTTCTCTTGCTTCTTCTTCCATCACTGTGGGCATCCCACATCATCTTATTCACTACCTGCTTAGGATCTTGGACTCCCAGGACTCTCGCCAAAGATGCTTAAATAACATAGCTCATGGTTACGTTTCCTGATGCGGTGACAAAATATCCTGATGAAAGCTACTTAAGGGAGAAGGGGTTTATCTGAGATCAAGATTTGAAGTTGGGGTAGCTGGTCTTAAATTCACAAAAAAGCTGGGTGGTGCACACCGTAAATCCCAGCACTCCGGAGGAGGGGCCAGTGGATCTCTGTGAGTTGGAGGCCAGCCTGGTAAACAGAGTGAGTTCCAGAACAGTCAGTACAGTTATACAGAGAAACCCTGTCTCAAAAATCTAAAGAAAAGAAGAAGGAGGCAAGGGAGACGGAGGGAGAAGGAGAAGGGAGAGAGGATGAATGAATGCACCTGATATTCCTTCTCTCCACTTACACAGCATTTTCTGATCCCAGGCAAGAAAAGGCTCCACCCACAGTGGGTGGCTCTTCCCACCTCAGCCAGTACAAACAGGATAATCCCCACAGGCACACCCAGGGGTCCAACTCTCAGATGATTCCAGATTCTGTCAACAACTGACGCTGACCCTGACCCCAAATGTGGAGGGGCAGCGAACAGTTTCTGAATGCGCAGCAACCGAAAGAAAATTCAAAATCACATGCGTGGTGAGCGTGTGATGTTTGCGACATCGCGTGGCTGTGTTGCATTTCACAATGTCACTGCAGCCTTTGTTCTAAACACACGTGTCCTACAACGTGTATGCACTGGGTGTAACATCACAGCACGTGACCAGTGAATGCTGCTGGTAACTCCTTGGTTTTGAGTCTAGACATGTTAAACTTCAGTGATCTAGCTGTGCACATGAAGCTGTGTGCTCATACAGAAACACTGTCAGCTAACCGGAGAGCAAGGTCTGGGTGTTTCCTTTCTGTCACTTCTCGGCATGTAACTACCAACTCACCAGATGTTTGGACTGCATTGTGGTGGACTGATTTTTAAAATTGCTGTGTGAGTTGCTACCTTGAGTTTTGTCTGCTTGTTTATCTTAAATGAAGATTAGCTTTGGATGAGAGCAGAGTTTCTAATAATTTCGGAAATGGCCTTAAACATTCATCTCTAATTTCTTAGCTACATCCTATGCAAAGCAGTGGCTACATCATTGACAGTTATAAACAAAAATATTAGGGTAAGAGCACTTTCTTTTGCAAGCATGAGGAGCTGAGTTCAGATCCCCAATACCCATGTAAGGAGTTGTTGTGGCTACATGCCTGTAATGCCAATAGCTGATGTAGAAAGCTGAGACAGGATGATTGCTCTCTGGAGCTCACAAGCCATCAACATAGCTGAAAAAAAAAAACACAGAAAAAGACTTCATCTTGACGGAATGGTGTAGAGGGAAATAGAGGAAGACATCGGCCTCAGCGTGTGCACACATGGCTCATACACCCATATATACTCACACATGTGCACACATGCATAAACCACACAACAAACACACACAATCAGCTCTGAAAAGTTTTGAAGACACTCTGTGTCCTGTGATATGAAATACTCAGCAAGAGCAAACGGGCATGCCTAGCTCATTAGTGTGTAAGTTCCATTCCTCTTTACAAAGGCCAGTATTATGTGGATAACGAACTATTGCTTTTAAACAACTTTGTGATCTATTATCAGTATCAGTGTGATTTGTATGGCTCTTATATATACCTGAAGCCATATGAAGATGCTTTAAGTACTAAATGGCCCAGATGGGAAGAGTTTAAGAAGCCCCACTCTGGTTTACCTCTTGCCTTTCATTTTAGTATAAATAACAGACAGTTATTTCCAAAGCATTCAGCCATCTCCTGGAAATTTTCTTTGGCTATGTCACTAATCTGGCTGGTTATATTCCCTACTTTCTACATCACTACAGGCAACAATGTCGCTAAACTTTTACCAAGATCCAAGAAGGATTTGCTTTATCAAATGATGCAGTATTCCGCTCTCTTTGAGCTTTTAGTATATACTAACATGCCTCTCACACTGTTTGACCTTCAACTGGCATCTTCCTCTGGTCCCTCAGCATCACTGCCTCCTGCTGACAGTTTCTCTCACCTTTTGCTGCTTTGTAAGGCTTTATTTTCTTTGGGGTATTAAAAAGGCACTGAATTCCTTCCTGGTAATGAAGACTGTTTTAATTATATGGCGATCTTACAAGTCGTCACTCCTGATTTGGTAGGGTAGAAGAACATTATCCATCTTGTGTACTGGTTTGAAGATTGACAAATTCGGGAACCGATTGGTCATACAGTTCTATGGCAGAGTCTCTCGGGATGTTACTGCTAGGTACCAGATAATCTAGAGCATCCATTTTCAAAATGACTGACTTGGGTACTTGGTAAATTTTGCAATATGCATTTCTCTATGAGGTAGCTGAATGTTCCTCAAACCTAGCACCTACCAGACCAATCAAGAGCTGTTAGTCTTACACACACTAGCTTTGAAAGCCATGTTGTCTATTCCGTTTTCCTAATCAGGCAAACCAGTCTTAGTAAATGCTCAGGGATATTACACAGGGCACCTCAGCCTGCGCCAATTAGTGATGGGATTGGTGACTTCATCTCTAGTTCTCTTAATGTGGCCTTTGTACCTCCATCTTTGTAGGTCACTTACTTCTAACACAGTCACAAGGGCTATATCTGACCCTTTAGTTTGTCTTGTCTGAGGTCTGCTCATAGCTCTGGTTTTCTGGACAGGTCACTGATGATACAGTGGTCTGTGAAAAAGTTAAACATGGCTTTTATCCTGCCAGATGCCAGGCTCTGACCATCCTTTAGCTCCTTACCACCTATGTCCCAAAGCAAATCCCGGTCCTGTGTTCCTCACACTGCACTGATGCTCATCAAGATGACCTTATCTACCTTTTTTTTTAATTTCTTCTGTCAGCCTTTAAATGAGGACCAAAACTTTACAAACCCTTCCTATTATGGCAAGAGTTGATTTTAAAGTGTTGGTTTGTTTTTAAATCTTACTTTAGAGCCATTTTTCCCAGATAATCGGATACTCTTTTTCTTCCCTATACTGATGAATGAGTCGGGTGCCTTTAGCTTCCCGGCCATGAGCTCCATCTTCAGCACAAAGGAATGGATGTAGCTGTGTGCCAACAGGGCTTCATTGACTGACACTAAAAACTGAATTTCCTATGTGACAAACTGTTCTGTGTGTTTATACTAGAGACTGAACATAGGACCACCTGTCTGCTAGCTAAGTGTCCTACCCCTGAGCTATAGCCTAATCCTGATTCCTGACTCTATTGTGTCCTTTAAGGGGATAAGAAGACTTTATACTCCAATCCATTGCCTCTACCTATGTTCTCAAGTCCCACAGTTTAATCTACCTCACAATTAACTTCCATGTTAAACCTGCCCTCTTCAGGTTTGGGCACAGCTTTAATTTTGCACAGATCTGTGTCCTGAGCTGGAAATATGAATGTAAGAATGCTTGCCCTGGTTGCTGCCATCTGTGGTATGACACTTGTCATTAAATCCTCAAGGTCATGGTGCTGTCTATTTGGGAATATACTAAAACTGTAAGCAAAGAGCAGTAGAAATAAGTGCAGGCATTCCAAAAATGTGTGGTGATTGACAGTTGCAGAAGAGGGAGAAAATATATTAAAGAAGTTTCTTAAAAACAGTAAGTCATAGCACATGCTTATCAGGTGATATTGATTTACAGGTGACACTATTACACATACCAAATGTGGATACAATTTTTAAAAAAAAGTACGGTGACTGGTTTAAAACTGGTCTTAGTAATACTCCAGGAACAATAATTACATCATTCATCCATTTGCCTGGACTGACAGAAAGAGGCAATGCAAGGGATCAAACCCCGGGCTTTACTCTTGTGAAACCAGCCTTCCCCTACTGAGCTACACCCAGCCCAGAATGTCCCCCAGGCTGGGCTCCAGCTTACAACGCCTCCTGTTTCACCTTTCCAATGGCAGCCTAAAAAGTGTGCATTACACACCCAGCCTGACATGCTCTTCATTTGTGTGATGTGTGACATAATTGTCTGTCCATTGCACATCTGGTTTCTGTGCTCTCTAAGGAGGGTTCTTTTCACTCCTTTCGTCCTGGTTAAACAGTCTTGCGCACTGAGATGAGGAACAGAGCTCACAGAGAATTCACTTTGGGTTCAGATCTATGAGCTTCTGTGGGTTCCTGAGATGATGGATATTTTAGTGCTAAGTATCTTAGTGACTCTCAAATGGCCCAATCAGCAGCAAGGAAGAGATTTAGGTCAAGCTGGCTCAGAGGGATGAAGATGAGAGTCTTACATCAGCAGCCTGTGCAGCAGGAATGGGCCCCAAGGACACTGTGTACAGCATTCGAAACTCAAGAGAAAAGAACATTTTTCTTAAACTTTTTGAAATAATAGAATATTGACTATACTGTTTTCTTGCAGAATACCTACAAATATTTGCCACTAAAATATTGTCATGTAGCCAGAAAAAAAAATCGACTGCATATATTTAAACCTAAGAAGCACACAACTTAAGCTGTTTCAATTTTTCATTACTGTTCAGCATGGGTTGTCTCATAATTACTTTCCGAGCTCGTTTCTAAGTTTTACAGAGGAAACAACATTACAGTGAATTATGTGTAACTCCATTTGCTGTATGAATTGGAAGAAACTTTGCAAAGACTAGAGCTATAGGTTCTAGGGTCAATTAAATTAATTAACATTGTGAAACCTGGATACATAAAGAAGGTTCTGTTACTCTTTCGGGCTGATGAGAGACTTTCAGTATTGTTAAAAATTTTAAAAATGCACGCAAACAGTTGGCTGATCTTTAAATGTACTTAAGAATAATACATAATTTTTAAAGGTCCATAAGCCAATAAAATAACACCTGTAAGATGCATGTGCATCTACTTTCCACCAAAGAACCTTTTTGAGTTCTTGTTAAAATTTCATTTTTTATAATCAAGTATTTTACAGGTCACAGTAATGTTGTTTGACTTCACTAGTGTTCTGGGGAAAGTTCTCACTCATTTAATCCCTTCCTGCCCCACTAACTTAATTCCAGACCTTGTAGGCAGGTTGTATTTGTTCCTTTCTGAATGCTGCCATCTTCTGGTCAAACGGAATCACTTCATGCGTGCAAAATATCACAGTATAAGGCAAATTAAATTTGCTTTCTGCAGTTTTATCGTTGGGGATGACCCTGTTGAGTTTGTCATCCTGATGTCCCAGGCCTAGGTAGATTGAAATGATTCCTCTGGGAGTGTAAGAAGTTGAATTCACAGGGGAAACTCCAGAACTCATCATGACACATGAGTGTGCATTGCACAGAAAATGAAAATCAGGGGACAGAGAAGACCTCTGGGAATATGTGACTTTTTTTTTCCTACGTCTAAGAATTCATAGAATAAATGAGCATATTGATTTAGTATTAGTTTGCTGCTATTTCTACACACCTCCACCTCCTTTTCAAAATTCTTGTTCTAGTCTTTTACAAAAATGCTTAGCACATAAATGTCCTCCTTTCAAAAAAGCCTCTTATACCTGACAGCCTTCCTCTTGCCACACAGCTGTTCATATTATAATTCCTCTGGGGATTTAAAAAATGTGCATTTTCAGTGGCTAAGTCTGCGTGTACACATGTGATTACTCAGTACTTCCTCACGTGTGATTTCATTTCATTCGTTTGTCAAACAAAATTTTGATCTTACCACGTGTCAGGCTTCTATGCAAGGCACAAAGCATTCAACTAGAAGCAAGTTGCTGTTCCACACTTGGGACTGTACCTGCAAATTCGTAGATCTCTCTGGGTAAGCCCCAGAAATCTATGCTGTACCCCAAAACCTAGCAAGTCGCAGTGCAAGTATGTGAAGCCCCTGAGCCACTCATTAGCCTCTTTAGCTTCTGTCACTGATCATTTCCCCTGAGTTTTTTCTTTCTTTCTTCTGTCGTATTTGGGGTCTGCTGAGATCTGTAGTCCTCCCCAAATGGCCAGTCATCAAGACTGAACAGGCCAAGAGACTTCATACAATGACGCTCACTGGCGGGATTCTTCTACCAAGTTTTTGGACTGAATTTGGCTTGAAAGTGCCTGATTTACCTTTCATCATGCACAAGACTTACACAGACCAAAGTAGGATGCTGTTTCTTCAAAGCTTTGGAAAGATGCCACGAGGCAGAATGCTCAAGAAAGATGAAAAGTGCAGCAAAGGTAACAAATTCTCACCCTCCCATTGATAACTGTAACTCCATAAAACACATGGCTCTTCCCTAAACCCACATATACCAAACACACGGCTCTTCCCTAAACCCGCATGTACCAAACACACCTACATTCCCAGTCCCTGAACACTGCTAACCCTAGGCTCTCACAAGTTCTATGATAGCCATTGCTTTCTTCATATTCAAAGACTAGCTGATTAAAGGAGTCCTGGGCAGAGATTTAGAACATCGGTTCATAACCCTGTGGAGGTCAAACAGCCTTTCCTAAAAGTCGTCAGAGGCCATCAGAAAACGCAGATGTTTGCATTACAATTCATAACAGTCGCAAAATTATGCTTATGAAGCAGCGGCAAAATTAATTTTATGGTTGGAGTCCCCACAACATGAGGAAAAGTATTAAAGGGTCGCAGCACTAGGAAGGTCGAGAACCATTGGCCTAGAGGAAGAGGCACTGAACTTCACAACTGCGTGTGGTTCCAGACATCAGCCCTGCTTCCCCACACTGCTGAGCCCGTGCTCCAGGAAGCACGGGCTCAGACAAATACAGGAAGGAAGACGCTTGTCTGTGGCAAATCCTAGGAATTTGGCCCCATTCACCTGCCGTATCCCACACTTTCCCTGTCACTGAGGAAAACAAGTCAACATTTGCGAGCATTGTTGAACAATGTTCAATGCAATGTGAAAGATTCTAAAATGCATGGGAAACATCACTGCCCATTCTCTTTCAGTTGGAAGATGCTAAAAATGTAGACAAACATTCCCAGGTTGGGTGCTTTGTCTTGGAGCAGGAATGAAAGCAGTAGAGTTTAAACCTTTTCAGGCCCTGATAGCCAGGATATAATTATTCCCTGATACTTTGCAGCTGATGTTAACTATATTTCCCGTTTTTCCCCACTTCATTACCTAGTACTCCGATGGATTAATTACTCGATAAAAAGCAACAAGCACTTTACATTCTTTGAATTAGACTAGTGGACAAGGTACTGAGTGCATAAATTATCATTTAATATTCATTGTGTACAATAATGATGGTGGAAGAGTCACTGAAACTTCCTGTTTAGAAAGAAAATTTAAAGAATTTTGAATGGACTCAACCTAACCTTTACCCAGCTATGCCAGGGGCTGGGTCCCCTACTCCCCTGCACAACGTCCGCAACAAACTGCACAACCAATGACCTTGCAGTTCTCTTCTAAACTGAGACCAATGGCACCAGGGCTAATTTCAACATAGAAACAAAGCTCTCTGACTCCCATGCATGCCTTTTTATATAGAAAATGCCACTTTACATGTCTAGAGTTTTCCTTTTAGGCATGCCTTTTCTATTCTATTCTATTCTATTCTATTCTATTCTATTCTATTCTATTCTATTCTATTGTAGTACTGCCTTTAGATTGCATTGTGAAAAACAGTAGAAAGTATGCCATTTTCATAAAACGCAGCACTAGACATTTACAAATCGGTCCTGATATTTTCTGAAGGAATGTAGGCTTTATTTATGAATGCAAAATGTACAGGTTTTGTGTGTTCTCTCATTTGGGATTTTACTGAGTCAGTTTTAAAATCCTTTTCATTTTTGTTAAATAATTAAACTAACCCCTTTTTAAAGAGATTCACAAAGGTTTAATGAGTTTATGGATATAGCTCTCCTAACCAACAACAGTGAACCCTCTAGGATAATAAGACATTTTTCTGCTTCAATCTATGTAGTCAATGTATTTCTTGTGAGTAAGATATAAAAATCCTTCTGGCGAACTGACTACTCTACACAATACATTTCTGTGCTGCTTAAATCCTGCAACCAATTTTTCTCTGAGCTAATTCACATTCTTGTGTTTTCCGTACTAAGGAGAAACACATAAACAATTGAAAAATTACCCAACCAAGGCAACTGGGTTAACTGAGAAGATGAGGATAGCAACATCCCAGAAAAGATATCATTGTGTGCCACATCCTAGAACAAGATAAGGAGTGATTTACTGAGTTGAAGTCTGAGAAAGACTGGAAGATTCTACCTCAGGGAAAACCAAAAGATGAAGAGGTCTTTCATCAACATGGGGAACCCCACAATAATTGATTGTATTCAATATGGCATCAGTGAATGTAGCCATTATCTGAGGAGATGAGGACTGGAGGAAGATTAATAATCCAGTCACCCTTCTTTGTTCTCCTCTTAATGGTCATCATTTGGGTTCGGGGTACAGCTGCCCTTGTAGTTTTCAGAAGATATGCTTTCCATTTTGGCCTGGACTGGGCCCACCCATGATGGCTGTCTGGGATGGTGCTAGACATATCCTGACTATCGTGCCTCATTAGGAATATTCAGAGAACACATAATGTAATATGTAAATATATACATTCCTGGGATATTTGCTTCTCTAGCTTCTCAATAGTCCACCACAGAGCCCCTTTCCCATTAGTATGAAAGGTTTTGTGTTAAACAGAAAATAAAAATGAGCAAGTGTGACTTGTTCCTATAAAACAAGCATCTTGTTTACCTCAGCTAACTTTCCTCTGTCGGTGGCATGGTGAGAATATGAGGAAAATTAATAAAGCGTGTTTGACATAATTGTAGAGATTCAGATGTCAGCAAGTAAGCGCTAGTTTCAAGGGAGACAAACAGAAACACTGGGGGGAGGGTTTCTGCCCTGTGTTGGTGCCTAAAGATGTGTGGTCCTCCTCATCAGTACAGAGGAATGTGTTTGAATGTTTTCTTGAAATATGATAAACTGACCACCAACCCTCAAGCAATGCTAATGCTTGTGTATGGAAATAGCCACAAAGAGCCAGGGGTTCATACTGATCGCATGTCTCTCTGTACGAGTTGGATCTTCATTAGCAATTATTAAAGAAAGCATAATTCTGAACCCTTGCCTTAGAATTTTCTACAACTATTAAAGCAATGTCTAACAAAGGTCAGTTGTATGTAGGGACCAGCCTGCAGCTACAACCAGTGATAAAGAGCATGGGGCAAGTTAGCAGATGGACAGAACAGTCCAGGCGGAGAACTCAAATGCCGGACAACATTGCTGACACTCTAGATTTAAGTTTTCAGGGGCGGGGGACAATAGGAACAAGAAGGTCATCTACGGTTTGTAATAAAAAGAAGTTGAGGTGACTTCCAGGTTTCTTCTGGAGCTCCTAAAGAATGCGAGAGAGAGAGAGAGAGAGAGAGAGAGAGAGAGGCCCCTCCAAGAAAATGGAACCCGAGTTCCCGAAATTAAAAGAATGTGCTGTTGCAGAGAACTGAAATAGCATGGTGCTAGGAAGCATTCTTTCCACTTTAAAAAGCTAGAAGAAGGAAACAAAAGATATGAATAAGATGAGGACAAAAAATGCCCATTTGGTTGACCAAATAACAGTAGGATAAAACCTCCCTTTGATGAGTTTGGCAAGAACAACTTTGATATTTGTTTATCTATTATTTGTCAAATTCCCAAACCAGAAAAAGAAAGTTGAATGTATAACACTATGAAAATATTTATGATTATGTTGACTAGAAAGAATGAACCTATCTGAAGCTCATTGAAATCTACAAGGCACAAATCTACACACAGCACAATGGGGTAGAGACATTAAGCACCCAGTTCAGGTCTCTGGGTATTTATACATGATTGAGAAAGAATATGTGAATGAGAATCAAGAATAAAGTGATCATAGCATAGCACCAATTACCAAGTGGCCCTGCAGAAGAAGCTTCACAGGAGAGAGTGAAAAGATTCCTGGGATGAACTCCAGCCCTGTGACCCAGGCAAGAAGCAGAGACTTTGGTCTAGAGGGTTCTACATCTTCTGAAGCCTAAAAAAATCGATCCAGAGATTATTGGCTCCCTGATCTCAAGAGCCATGTCTGGATCACTAGGTCAACATGCTTCAACACTGCCTGTAGTAGGTACACACATGCTGGTAGTAGGTGCTTAATAGGTGTGTGCTGAATAAATTAAAGTACATAAACTAAGCAAAGTAGATGAGCTCAGACCTGCTTTAGGCAGAGCATTGTAGGACCCAGATATTCTAACTGTCCCTGGTAGAATGCCGGAACTATGAGAAACCTGGTTTTGAGCAACTATTCGGACTAGCTGTAGAGATGTCTCCCCTGCAAGTCTGTGCTTCCGTGATCTCCACACGTTCCGCTAAAGTATAGGGACTGATCTGGGTTTAATCCAAATTCACCTGACTACAGAGCTGCTTTTCCTGACTCCCCCTGCATTTTAAAGTCCTGGTCTTTTAAGCTGTCTTGATGGTCTTTTCCTTCCTCCCTCTCTTTGCCGGAGATGAAAGTGTTTTTCCAGACACGCCTGCTGTGAGTGACTTCACGGAACCGAATATCCTGAGTCCGTTTGTGCCTCTCACACGGGGAACTCCTCATATTTATTTACTTTTAAGAATAGGACTGGCAGGTAGACATTTCCATGAACAGTTGAGTCATTTTCTAAAAAGTAAAATAAAATAAATAAGAATTCTACTCCCGGGTGAGACATGCCTCGCATTCCGGTCTCCCCACTTCAGGCAGTTGTGTGCTCCTAAATATTCAGTGGAAATGACACACGTCTGGAAGCCTAGAAGGAGAGGCTGCTGCTGAGGGCTACATAATGAAGGTGTTGTATGTGGGTAATTGAAGAAGGCAGGCTCCCCAGACCTGGAAGAAAATGAGACCTGTGACACCTGAAGGATCTGGCACGGGTCCCCGTAAAGCTTCAAAGTTCCTTATTTTTGGAGCCCTGATCACACCTTCAGTAGAACCATCCCATCGTCCAGAGCATTTTTGAAGTAAGGTATATCGAGATGAACTGAAGCCGGGAATCCCTCCTCAAGGAGAGCTTGCCGTGAGTCAAAAAGCACTGGAGGAATGGATCGGCTCCTCACACACAGCCCCAGACACCAGCAGACTGAGTGGACTGCCTCGCACATCTGACTGCCCAGTGTGTCTCTTCCAGAGGGGAAATAGCATCCGTCCCACTCAGCGTTATTTATCTCACAGTTTGTCGACAGAAGGATCCCTATGAGGTACTAGCTTGACCTCTGTGAGGAGCCTTAAGGGAACCTGAGGCTGTGAAATGGAAATTGTAAGGGGAATTCGTTTGCTAAGGATTCTAGGAAATGTAATACAGACTGACTCTAAGGTAAATGAGGTATCAGAATGTGGAGACATTTGTCCCGGCTGAAGCAAATGTTGAAAGTCTTTGGACACGGATTTCATACATTCAACCAGATGTGACAAGAGTTAATACTTGATAAAATATGAGGGGCACCTTAAACACGGGGAGTTTGGCAGTTATTATTTCAGAAATTGAAGGAGTCTTGGATAATGAGTACAAGTGAATGAATTAGAAATATGAGGGTTTTTTTCTTAATATGTAGAATGTTTACATTAAATTAGGATGATTGGTGGATTTTGATGAATGCTTGAAAAGTTTTCCAAAAAGCCTAATAGCATGTGACAATTTCACTGGTCCCTATTCCAAAAGAGGGATTTATGCAAGCATAGAGATTTCTCATGTGCCCGTACTCAGAGCTATGGAACAAAGGGGTTAGGAGCAGCGTTACAGGAGTGGAATCTTAGGGCAATGTGACTGCGGGGAAAGAGCAAAGGAGGAAGCAGTGCACTGACTTCCAGCAGAGGTCAGCATGTCATTCCAGAAGGTGGTGCAGGAACCTTGACCTTATTGTCTGTTCTAGCTCTTCTCTTGTGGGCACTGAAGAGAGGTCTGGGGGTTAAGAGCACCGTGCCCTCCACAAGTTTTCCTGCACTAACCTGTTCTTGCCAGTCTCTTTGCTCTGAAGCTAAGGCCCAGCAGTATGTTTTCCAAGATCCTGCCTGACAGCTCCTGTGGCAAAGGGAAGGGGGTAGGAGCATACATGTGGTCAAAATGCACACAAGCGCACCAACACACATATGCATATACACACGCACATCTCCCTGAAACTCTCAAGTCTTAAGTAGTGAAGACCTGCTTTAGGGATCCCTTTCCATTTTCAAAGAGCTTCTCGGAGCCCAGAAAGGGTTAAGGGAGTGTGTACCTTTGTACCTGATTGCCTTTAGCCAAGTAAAGCGAAGCCACACAAGCATGCAGCTTTGTTCTTGAGTGTTCAAGTTGGAGTTCTCGTGCCAAATGTAATGGGTTCCAAGTAAAATCTATGTTGCAATCGCCTAATACTAAGAAATGTTTGAGCACGCTTGGCAGGCTTGGGTTGTGATGCTTCTGCAAGGCTGTAGGAAAACAACGTTCTGAGAGTCTCCTACATGGTGTTTTCATAGTTGCTGCTGTTTGCTTGTGTTTGCTCTTTTGTTTTTGTTTCATGGGGAGAGCATGTGAAAATACTTTAACCAAAGACCTTAGATTCTGTGACATAGCAAAAGAATTTGCATTCATTTATTCTTCGCCTCTCCTGACCTTTACTGAAACAGAAAGAGGGATATGTGTTCGAAAAAGCGCTAGGGTCCCTCCTCATTTCTGTCACCAGCCTTATGGTCCTGGGCCAATTGATTATCTGAAGTTCGGTGTGTTAATCCATCAAGTGGGGATAACTGTATACTTAGTGGCTTCCTAGTTCTCAAGAAGTCTAAGAGAAAATGGAAATGCTTAGTGTTCCTTTCATGGATAACATATGCTGAATTCTTATAGGCTTGCTTAGAGAACACACTGCTGACCACCCAGGAATACCTCAGCAGGTGGGTATTCCAAGGAACAAAGCCCCTACTGACAAAGAAAGCCAAGTGAAACATGGGGTTGCAGGTTAGCTGTGTAGGTTGTTGTTGTAGATTCTAACATGGTCAGGACTTAGAACTACTTGTAAAGTGGTCTGGTTAATGTTCAGGTCCTACATGAAGTATGGGCTTGCCATGATGCCTGAGACCAACACTAATCCCACACACTGAATAGAGAACACCACGTCTTCTGAAAAGGGAGAAACAGAAGTATATACCAGAGAAAACAGACACAAGGAAGCCAAGCTTTAGACGGGGCAATCTGCAAAGGCCTCTCTGGGACACTGGAATGTTTATCAGATGAGAAGCCAGTCTCATGGGTGAAAAGAGGCAAGAGAAGAGAATTTTAGACAGGAAATATCCAGGGCAAAGACCATAAGACAGGAAAGACCATGCAATAGAATGGGGGCAATGTGGTCCAAAGGATAACAGCCAAATCACACAAATCTGCAGGCAGAAATTAGGGTAAATGTGAATTTTACTCCCAGCAAGTGCCTTTTTTTCCTTTCATCTCAATCCCGGTTGATAGCTTAGTTGATAGTTTCAAAACAAGATTAATATCTTCTTGATGACAATTAAGCAATGATATTGGAAAACAGATAATTTGTTCCTGCATGATAAACAACATAACCAAGACCAGAGTTTACCTCTAATTCCTGGCTCATTCATCCCTGGCATTATTAAAGAGCTCAACACTGATCATGTGTTGTAGCCTATCCGGAAGTTAAGTGTACTATGTCAAGTATGCTAATTTCATATTCTTGTCCTCCAGTATGGAGACCATTAAGAAAAATGCCCTAAACTAGATTTTGTGCTGCTGTGGGTCTCAAGTTTAACCAAACAGCAACCAGCTAGCTACCAAAGCTCCACTGTTCAGTCTCTACAATCGGTGGTTCTCACTCAGTGGGTCATGACCACTTTGGGCAAACCTCTATTTTCAAAAATATTTATGTTACAATTCATAACAGTAGCAAAATTACAGTTATGAAATAGCAACAAAAATAAATTTTATGGTTGGGGGTCACCACAACATGAACTGTATTAAAGCGTCACAACATTAGGAATGCTGAGAAACACGGCTTCATACCCTGAAAAGTGGCACTGAGGTCACTGTCTATAGATTTTGTCTCAACTTCCTAGATATACTTAAGCTAGGTATGTCTATGGAATCTCTGTCTGTCAGATGATGCAAATTAAGCCACTTCCCTCCTGCAGACCTTGAAGCTGCAAAGTTCTGCTGTTTTCTAAACTGTTTCCTGGTTGACATCCATTGTACCCAGCAGCTCTTTGGCTCCATGTTTTGATTTATATCTTTGGTTTCAGGAAATGTTCTCTTCCTTTCCTTCATCCTGCCTTGACTATATCGGAGATGTAGTCTATCTTAGTCTAGAATTTACGGGATTGTTCAGCCGAAGCCCAGACCCCCTTATGAGAAGCATTGATATATGTAGCTGAGGAAGGGAACACAAGCAAAAGCATTTACCAGCCTCTTTGCTTTGCCTTGAACATGAATCTTAATTCTACTCCCACTTACCCTGCCAGAGTGGACGCTCGGCTTTCCTACCTAAAATTCCCCCCAAAAGTCCCTGAATACCTTATCTCGAACTGTCTTTAAAATATAGAAAATGATAATATATAAGGGGACTTTTTAGTCATTTGCTACTTCCTTAAAATTATATCTGAGATATATAGAAAAATACATTGAAAGCAGGTGCCATAACACTAAAATAGAAAATAAAAGGAGTATGTTGCACATACTACATATTACATGGCATAGTAATAAGGAAATAAACAAAATGGTTTGGTTAACTTTTGTCTAGAGATCAGTGGATGGGGTTAAATTGGTTCTCAAAGACTTTCTACACAGAATAATTCTGAAGGCATATGTCGCTTATATGGCCAGACTACACTATCTCTTAAAGAAAGTAAATCATACTATATAGCCAAAACACATGAAACCAACATTGTTAACCTGATCATGAGTCTCAGCCTTGAAGTATGATAATTAATAAGAAACTAAACAGTCCAGGGAGCAAGCTGAATCCTGGCCAGTGAGGACAGATATGGAAACCCAGGGATCAATATTTTTCAATTCCCCAGTTGAGTTCCTTGTGAACTCAAGACTATAGACTATTGGTAGACAAACTGGATAGTCTAGTTCAGTAGATTGATGCTCTGACTGTGTTAGCATTGCCTAGGGAGCTTTTATAATACCAACACATGGTCCTCTATCTTCAGTTTTGATATTAAATGGTTGACTCTGATACCACTATGCTTTGCCCAAGATATTCTGATGTACACAAAATTCTACTAAATAGGCATTCTCTGTGTGATGTTTTATGTTAAGTATCTCCTTTATTTCTCGAAACAATCCAGTGGGGTGAATATTATTATCTTAATTCTACAGAAGAGGGACCTAGGACTTGGAGACATTAAATGAACCGCTTAAGGGAATCTAGGTTGTTTGGCCTAAGGTATTCTGTTGGCTGTGGATATTCTCAGGGAGTCTCCCTAGTTCTGAGAGGATCTAATGAAAAACCCAGCAATTCTGTTTTTTTAAAAATTGATGTAGTAGTTCTTTATAAATCTGTCCTTTAGAAATGATCCCAGCACTCAGGAGGCAGAAGCAGGCAGATTTCTGTGAGTTTGAGGCCAGCCTGGTCTACAAGAGCTAGTTCCAGGACAGGCTCCAAAGCTACGGAGAAACCCTGTCTTGAAAAAAAAAAAAAGAAAGGAAGGAAGGAAGGAAGGAAGGAAGGAAGGAAGGAA
>LOEQ01002238.1:205085-215162 GCA_001685075.1 Bramus lutescens | reverse complement strand
AAGAAAGAAAGAAAGAAAGAAAGAAAGAAAGAAAGAAAGAAAGAAAGAAAGAAAGAAAAGAAAAAAACAAAACAAACAAAAACAAGAAATGGTCCTGTTCCTGGCAAGCACCATCCAACCTATAAAGACCTAAAAAACCATTACAACTTCAATAATGTCCAGCTTGTTCAAAAGTACAATAGTGTCTCACAACTTAAGTTTCTACTCTCCATTTCTCTCTCCAAATCATGGCAACATGATTGTTATGTAAGTTTTGGTGAGCAGCTAAGCATGTTTTGAAAATTCCTTGAAGAATTTTGCAAAAGTCCTTGGATAACTGGAAATGGTCTTGGGTGTCCCAACACCTGCCTTAGCAGCGCTGTTGCAGGCAGATTTCAACATCCTAGCCACATTGGCTGATGCTTCCACTGTGTCTGTTTTGCTCAAAACCGGCTTCAATTCCTGCCTGATCACCAGGATTCCCACAGACCTCAGGCAGAGCTGCAGGTGCGCAGTGCCAGCAGGATGGAGCTTTTGTATTTATAGCTTCAACCCAAGTCTTTGAACTAAGTCCCTTTCACCCAGATTTGTAGAGTATTACCTGAGTGTAACATTACCCAATAAAGCCAAATTGATAGGTTAAAGATACAAAACAAGCCGTTTTAATTGCCAGGGATTCCCGGTCAGTTTATGGGGCAAGCTTTGTAACGGAGAGAAAGGAATGAAAAGAGGCACTGTTTTAAAACATGATCTGTAACTGTTTTGGGTTTATGTGACAAAACCAGCTTTTACCTTTCAAATAATTTTGTAGACAGGTATCGTGGAGAATTCACAAGCTTGTGGTAGTGCATACCATTAATTTTAGTAACTTTGCCAGTCACTACCCACATAAAGAAAACAAAAAGGGACATAAAGTTCTTGGGAAACTGGGCTAGACTAAAAGGAAAATCTATTGAAACCCTCATTTCTCTCTGATTTGCTGTCTCTTTGTTCCCATCTGTATTTGGTTCCCACTCAGCAGCAATGCCTTGCTTCAATTTTTAGGCCATTTTCACTCTGTGCTTTGTGCACACACAGTTTTTCCTTGGAAAGAGGAACTGATAGACAAAATGGGACAATATTTAAATATGTATATGTGTACATACTATATGTATTGAATGTAATTCATGCATATTATAAATATATTTGTATATGTAAGTTTACACAATATATGCCATAACTGGCAATTTATTAAAAATCTGCATATCCTGATAAGCCTGAAGGAAAGAAAAAATACCTACCCATAATAACAAAGGACTTTTGTTTCCATGAAAAAAAAACAAATCTATCTCCTATCCTATTGTTTTACCTAGAAACCATATACTGGGTCCTTGGAAGTTTCCCAATTTGGAGATGGCAAAATGAACATTTTCAGACCACAGGCTCGGGGCTCATGAAGTTCTTCAGGTTGTCTGTTTCTAAACATGCATGGAATAGACAGGGAAATGTGCATGACATGCAGAATTTATACATTTTAGTCAGGTGTTTCTAATTGCTCCAAAATATTTTCAATGATTGCAAAATGTCTAAAGTGGGTTATTAACTCCAGATATTCAAGTAGCTTTGATAAGGACTGATGTTTATCATCTGTCTGGCCTTTCATTAAGAGATCAACATATCCACTGTAAACCTCTCAATTACTATAATTGTCAAGGAAGAAAATTCTGAAAATGCAAAGAATGGGGATTTGAAAGGAGGATCGCTCTGTCTTCTTGTAACTTTACTCTGAATTTCACAATTCTTGCTAAACCATAAGCATACTGCCAAAAGCAATAAAGTACAGAAACACAATGAGAATGTGCCGGAGTTCAGAGAACAATTGCCCTGGGTTGGATTTCATGACCTATAATCTGTGTAGGTCATCACTGACTTCTATATACAGCATCCCACAACGTGACCGTGCACAGCCCTCACGGGCTTCTTTTGCAAGCCGGTATCTGCCCAGTAAGAGTCGCCCTTGGTTTTGCTGCTGAGTAGTTGGGAACAATTTACCTGGTAACAAATGAACCAGTTTTCCCCAACTTGCTGCATTTGAAGCAGGTTGGTGTTGAACAGTGAGTGTGGACATGAGCTCTGAGTCCAGTTACTCTGGCTTATGACCATGAATATTTTGTCCACAATAGCCTTCTGGAACTGTCACTGTAAGACTCCAGTATAGTCTGTGAGAAGCAACCAGGTGATAGTGGTCTCAGTTATTAACCATTTGTTAGTCACGAGACCTAAAATAAGTTTAAAAATCATTAACTAAGAACTCGTTGGTTCACTTAAAAATTAAAATAAAACTATCGTGTGGGCCTGGTGCAAGTGACTGTCAACACAGGAAAGTTGCTGCACTGAAGCTGTTCTACACCTTGCTGTATAGAAGCTGTAAGTGTAACAGAGAATGTAAACATAGAGCATTACTATGAAACCTGGTAAGACGGCTCACCAGAAGTCTAACAAATCTGGGTTCTCTCCTCAGGATTTACACAGTGGAGAAAACTAGCTCCCTTGACCTCATACTTGCACCATGGTTTTCACATGCATGCATGTACATACACAAACATGTAAAAACAAATTTAAAAAAAAACCTCCCTATGATGTCATTAGGGAGATAGAGAAAAGACTCTGAAGACACAGTGGGGGGAAGAATCAGATGTCATCAGTGGCATGTCAGCAGAAATGGATAAACCTTGAAATGCGGCTCAGGAGTAATTTACATGGTGGAAAGACATGGGCAGGGAAAGGAAAGACAATTCGGATAAAGTAAAAACAATGAGGCAATTGGTGTCACGCTGCCTTGCTGAGGAATCTAAATAACTCAGCTCCATGTGATAGAATTTCTTCACTTTTAATGGGAGTATTGGACTGGACAGCTTCTGAGTTCAGGACAAGGTCTAAAAGTCTAAAGATTACACTAAAAGTTCAAGAGGAAATGGCTATGTGGGATGCAACCGGATGATACCAGTTCCTCTAAAGACAATGCCAAGTCAGTGACTATTCCAAATTTTAGAAAAACAACTTCCTTTATGTCAGCACAAAGTACTTAGATAAACACTTAACATATAATTTTTCAATTAATCAATACTAGTTTGTCATATAGATAACAAAACCATATCTTTCGGTTTTGAGTGGAATTTCCCAAAATGTTGTTCTAAGGACTAAGAAGATGGCCCAATGGGTCAAGGGTTTGCTTGTCACAAAAGCATGAGGATCTGAATTCAGAGCCACAGTTCCCAAGCAAAAGCCAAACGTGGTTGTGCCTGTGATCCCAGCACCGGTGAGAGGTTAGGCAGAAGACAGAGAAATCCCTGAAGCCTATTGGCCAGTCAACATAACTGAATGTATGAACTTTGGGCTCAGTAACAATCCTTGAGAATAGGCACCCAACCCTGACCTCTGGCACACATGCATACATGTGTGCACATGCACACACACACACGCATGCACAAGCATACACACACATACAGATGTACATAAGCACGATGTTTATGTCATCATAAAATGGCAATGACACGGAGGAAATTTCCTCTCTTCTCATAATGTATATACCAAAGCCTTGAGTTTGAGTATGGAAACCAGTTAAAATGAAACCTTAGAGTGGGATCCTGATCTGAGGGGTTAGAAAGGAAAGAGCATGGGAATCTTGCTCAGCTCTGCTTACCACCTTGAATCACCTTCCCAGGCAAGGCCATGTGAAGATGCAGAGAAGGGTGGCCTTCCACAGGCCAGAGAAAGGGGCCTTCACTCAACACTGGACTATTGTCTCTTGGTCACGGGCCTCCCAGCCTCCAGAGACACAGAGAAGAAAGCTCTTTTTCTAGGCTACTCAGTCCATTATGTCCTGCTATGGCATCCCAGAGTGACAGGCACCGATAATAACCGAAAGGATTGTTTGCTGTGAGGATAAACTGTTTATGTCTATCAAGTTCCAGTATTAAAGCCCATTAAAATAATTATAGATTCAGAACATGTGGGTTGTTATTTCTGCATGGGGGTTATTGAGCTCCTAAAGTTCAACATGATTTTAGTCACTCGTGTAGCAGTGTGATGATTTGATGTCTTTCATGATGCCCTCTTGTTAGCTCATCGGAACATTGATGTCAACTGATCTAAAACATTTTTTCTTTCCATGAATTTTACCAATGAGTTAAAAATTATTGGAATTCAAAAATAAGCCAACAAAAAAAGTGAAAAAAAATCACTTCAAAGTCTTTTGTGTAACATCAAGGCTTTGGTTTTGGTTTTGGTTTTTTGTTTTATTTTTTTAAAGAAATCCTACCTTTATATGAACTTTTTTCAAATATTTTGGCAATTAATTTTGCCATCCTCCCACCCAACACCAGCTTCTTGCCAAATACAGTACCAGACACCGGAAATTGACAGAGGCAGTGAAGAAGTTCTGACTCTCTGCTCTCTCTGCCTGAAGTCAAGCTTGTACGACAGCAAAGCTACAAAAGCTTTGGGGCTCTGCAGCTTGCTAAGGACTGTGGTAGAAGAAGAGGCTGTTGTGGTGTGCTGCCCAGTAACGTCTAAATAGTTCCCAGGGCTCTGGAGAAATGTCTTAGGTAAGCAAATCCTGAAAGGCAGTTCTCTAAACAAAGGTGGAAGTAGCTGTGTCAGGTGTAGGAACATTAGCCAATAGAAAAAGCCAAGTCCTAGGGAATGTGACTGTAGGTAGCATCAACATGGTGATTGAAGTCTCAAAGGATAGAGCACAGGGGAGGGATTCTGGAGTCACAATCCCTAGAGGGCAGAGCCCAAGGTTCTACATGGAAAGTGATGTTGGTGGAGAGACAGAAGGAACTCTTAGCCTAGTTTATTTCAACATCATCACATGAATCAACAGCTATGATACCTGCTTCCATGCAAAATATGAGAAAGCCAGGGTTACTTGTAGAAACATCTTATTGTGTCAAAAACACACAGTAAAAGATCATGAGATTGTTCATGCTTGTGGGCTCAAGCATATTTGCTTTTCTGACTCAAAAGAAACTGCATGTGTAGCTGACAGGGAAATGTTTGCGAGAGGGTCTGTGCATTAGCTTTCTAGATGTACAGCAAAAACGGCAGAGATAATCAACTTGAAGAAAAAGGAGTTATCTGGGCTAGCAACTTTGGAATTTCATTCTATACGCCACTGGCACCTTGCTTCTGGGTCCACAGAAAGATGGAGCAACATCATGGCTGGACCATGTGACTGAGGAGCGCAACTCAGCTCACAATAGTGTGCTGAGGAGGACGTGTTAGTCTCATTTCCCTAATGAACTACGTTCCTTCCATTAGACTTTGCCTTCTAAAGGGCCCGCCACTTCCCAATGGTACAATATGTTTCAATACATGCATACAACATGTTTTAATACATAGGCCTATGAGGGATACTCGTCCAAACCACAGTACCTAACTAAATACCCTGAGCATCCATCTATCTTCTCTTCCTTCTTCTGGGGGTTTCCTGAGGCAGGCCTCATATTGACTTGGCATCTCTAATCTGCCTGCTCTGGAGCCTGAAAGGACATGGCCTCTTTTAGTCATGATTCAGGACAATATAGTCACTATTAACAAGCAGTGCTAAGCAAACACAGGCATGCCATCTGAGATATGAAGACTATACAGTGTCTGTTAGGAAAAATGATTAATTTTTGAGTAAAATTGATGCATTGCAGCTTTCTGTGTATTATTTTGCTTAGAGAAACTTTTAAGTGATAAATGTATGTATGTATATATGTGTGTTTGTGTATATTTGTATGTTTGTATGTATATATATATTTATGTTTTGTGTCTATATGTATGTTTGTATGCATGTATATATGTGTGTTTGTACATATACTATTGTTTGCATGTATATATATGTGTGTGTTTGTGCATATATGTGTTTGTATGTATGTATATATGTGTGTGTTGCATGTGTATGTATGTTTGGATGTATTATGCATTTGTGTGTTTATATATGCATATGTTTGTATGTATATGTGTGTATGTTTGTGTATATATGTATGTTTGGATGTATGTATATATGAGGGGTAAATTAAACCATAATAGAAAGCACATTCTCTGTGTTAACTACACTGTGGTAACCATGTATGCAGTACTTATTATGTTTAGTGTGGTTTGTGTTCTATCTATTATATACTGTCTTAGCTGGAGTTTCTACGGCTGTGATAAAACTCCATACCAAAGTCAATTTGCCGAGAAAAGGGTTTATTTTATCTTACATCATCCAGGGAAGTCAGGGCAGGAACTGGGCGGGAGAAACTGATGCAGAGGCCATGGTTGCTTAATGGCTTGCTGCTCATGACTTGTTCAGCCTGCTTTCTTACAACACCCAGGAAAAGCAGCCCAGGGGTGGCACCTGCACAGTGTGCTGAGCCCTCTGACGTCAATCATCAATTAAGAAAATGCTCCACAGTCTTGTCGACAGTCCAGGCTTGGAGCTGTGCTTTCTCAGTTGAGGTGCCCTCTTCTCAAATGACCCAGGCTTGTGTCGAGTTGACATAAACTAACAAATCTTTAGCAAATCAGTGGGGGAGGGTGTTATGTCTACCTTAGGTGTGAGAAAATCAAAACACAAGAGATTTAAGAGACTAATGTCACCGAACTAGGAAGCGAAGTTGCACTGTAGTCCTAAGTCCACATTGTTCACCACTGATGACACCAATGGCCATTGATGACGTCATTGTTACCCTCGTGTAAATTTCCCACTTAGGAAGTGTCAACAATTCTTACCAAACAGATCCATCTATATACTTCTCCCAGTTTCGGTATCGTCCATATGCAACACTTTTTGGTGTTTGGGAGAAACACCAAATCCATCCTATAAATAAACTGAAAGAAAAAACCATATGATCATTTCATTAGATNATTTAGGTATGATCTTTGTATCCTTAACCTCTCCAAAACCTTTATCATAAAGGGCAGGGCTGGTTCAACATACGAAAATCTATCAATGTAATCCATCATATAAATAAACTGAAAGAAAAAACCATATGATCATTTCATTAGATGCGGAAAAAGCATTTGACAAAATCCTGTAATGTTTTAAGTTCAACTTTTGAGTTGTTTCCATCACTTTAAGTTTGACAAGTCAATTAGATTGGCACTGCTGAGTTCCTTTAGTCATTTGATATTTAGATTTAAGAATTCTCAATTGTAGAATGTTTCTGTATATAATGGCCAGAGGTCACCTGACGTTTCTCTGTGTGATCAAATAGTCTCTCCTGCAGGCAAATGAAATGAGAAGAAAACCCTGTTTTTCTTCCCAGTGGTAATATAAAATACAATATTTAAAGAATAGAGAGGCTGGAGAGATGGTTCCATGCTTAAGAGCACTGACTTCCCTTCCAGAGGCTTTGGATTCAATTCCCAGCACCCACATAACAGCTCACAACCATCTGTAACTCCAGTTCCAGAGGATTCTATACTCTCATCCAGACATACATGCAGGCAAAATACCAATGTACAAAAAAAATAAACAAATCTTTTTTAAAAGAATAGATAGAAGGGGCTGGAGTTGTAGTTCACTTGATAGAATGCCTACCTAGTGTGTATGAATCCCTGAGTTCCATCTTTAGCACCATACAAGCCTGGTATGGTGGTGCAGGCCTGTAATCTCAGCCCTTGAGAGTTGGAGGTAAGAAGATTAGAAGCTCAAGGTCAACATGGAGGCCAGTTTAGAGAAAAAGACAGACCATCAAAGAGCACTAGATATCAACACACTATTGCTTTTTTATATATAATCTAGCTTTTTCATTAGATATATTATGATCACAGTTCCCCTCCACCCACCTTTTCAAACCACACCTTTTCTTTCTCTCATTTGAAAACAAACAGGCAACTTAAAAAAAGCACAATAGGACAAAACAATTAAACAAACAAAAGAGGGAAAAAGCTAAAGAAAAAGCCCAAGAAGCACACATAAACACACACACTTACACACATAGAAATGCCATAAAACACAAAATCAGAAACCATAATACAGAAGTAAAAGCTCCGTAAGGTTAAAAAAAATGCCCAAACAAAGCCCTGTTCTCAGACAACAGGACTTACAGGAACAAATACCTATGTGTATTTTCTTTTCTGTATCCTCCTGTAGACAAAGCTTCGATCTCTCCCAGTCTCTCCCCATTCTGGTTTGCATAGCTTTTAGTCTCTGTGATCTTTACTTACGCAATGAGGTAGCAGAGTTGTTCCTATAGCAATGGCCTTCTTTGAGTGTCTCTCCACAGGACTGGTTGTGTCTTCTTCTAGCTGCTTGGTCTGATGAATAGGGTTACCCCTTAAATCAGAATTATTCCCAATATGTTTTCCAAACTCTAGCCTGGTTACATTTGGCAGAGTCCTAGAAAAGTCATCACAAATGGAGGATCATCTGTGCACTGAAGAGGGATATAGTTGGAAACTAGTGGCTCTGGGTAGCAAAGACAGTTAGCTGCCTGCTCACTATCTGAATGTCAGTACGGGATGTGCCCCTGTCTTCCTATTAAGCTATTCGTAATCATGGAACAGGTTCCTGCCTGGGCCAGACCCTGAAGAGGTGCTGGGCAAAGACTAGCTAACACTATACCAGCTCTCAAAAAGTTCACAGTTGAAAAAAACAGGAATTTGATTCTATAGACATTTAGCTTGGGGTGCAGTGAGGCTGGTGGGAGTCACAGATTGAGAGATTTGAAAAGAGGTGGGGACGGTTGCTTCAGCCAACATGGTAAAATGTGCTCTCTCAGCATGCTCTTGAGTTGGTTATCCCTGCAGCAAGAGCAAGGGTATTGGCATGGGGAATTGCCACTGCCCTGTGTGATATAGGACACAGAACTTGTGGTTCTTGGAATGGAAATGGGGTTGAAATAAAACATCAACAAGAGGGAAGCTGGAGAAGCCCAGACCCTGGACCTGTCTGAGTGGAAGTAGACACGAGGAAAATGTCTCATTAAGTAGAATTCAGAGGCTGGAGAAATGGCTTTAATGGGTAAGAGTGCTTGCTGCTGGAACATGAAGACCTGCGTTCAGATCCCATAATCTAAGTAAAAAGTCACTGCAAGCACCTTTAACCCCAGTGCTGAGAGGAGCAGAGACCGGAGGCCCCACTGGGGCTCAGATGCTACCAACCTAGCTCCAGGTTCAGCAAGAGACCTGTCTCAAGGGAGTAAGATGGTGAGTGACAGAGCAGGACGCCTGTCCTGTGGCCTCCACAGCCACCACTGTGAGCACTGATAGGGACATATCCTCCCTCATTACACACACAAAATAAAAGTTTAAAACTCGGCAGAATTCAGCACAAAATGACATGATTGAGAGTTTAAAAAAAACCCTATAAATTACTAAAATAACACGGAAACAAATATCTTACAATATTTTATGCTTCCACGCTGACAGTTATAATGATTTTGTTGTTGTTGCTAATGATGGGGACTCATTACAAGTTATGGGAGGTTCTGGAAACACCCCCACAGGTCCTAACAAGGAGTCTCTATGGCTGGAGAGAGAAGCTTGGAAAGCTTCCCAAAGACACAGTCTCTTCACATGACAGTGAGTACGAGACATGGCAATACTTTTTCTTGGTTTTGCGTTGTGAATAAAGACGGGCTCCCTGCTGGCAAGGGCATGAGAAGCTATGCTGGTTTGCTGGCTCCATTCACAGTTCTTCCAGAGTTGAATGAATGGAAGCAAGACTAGAAAGAGAATTATAAACCTAAATGCAGAGGAGACACGTGAGCATGAGGCCTAGTCTATCCACGTTTATACTGCCTTTCTCCCGCTCTGCACTGGGTTTCTTGGAGAGGATGCGGTCTGTCCTGTACTGCTAACTCCTGGTACGCTTGAAGCAGAACTGTTGTGGTTTGAATGAGAATGGCCCCCATTGACTACAATATTTGTATGCATAGTCCCCAGTTGGTGAACGGTTTGAGAAGGATTAGAAGGTGTGGCCTTCTTGGAGGAAGTGTGTCACCAAGGATGGACTTTGAGGTTTCAAAAGCCCATGTCAGCTCTCTCTCTGTCTCTGTCTCTCTCTCTGTCTCTCTCTCTCCCTCCCTCTCTCTCTGTCTCTGTCTCTCTCTGTCTCTCTCTGTCTCTCTCTCTGTCTCT
>LOEQ01002238.1:169725-182787 GCA_001685075.1 Bramus lutescens | reverse complement strand
ACCAATATATGTGTGTGTGTGTGTGTGTGTGTGTGTGTGTTTCATGGCTTATCAATGACGACTAAAAGATATACAAGAAAAAGCTAAATACATGTCCAGAGACAAAAATGGTATGATTTATGTTTTGGAATATGCTATCCCTGCTCACTGAATTCTGTTGAAGTAACGAAACACCCTGATGGTAAGTCTATCAGGCTGAGAGGTTCTTGTCACCATCATGGGCTCGCTCAACCCTTTCCTCACCCACTCCTTGCCTCCTGTCAACCCTGGGGCCTGGCCCCCAGCAAGTCTGACCCGCTACTCCCACGAAAGAACTGTGATTTGGTAAGGTTTTGAAGATTGTCCTTACTTTCATTTTTGACTAAATCTGTCCTTTGACAGTTTCATACACATATCCTCTCTTACCTGCTTCCTGCCCCATGAACAACCTCATTCCCTACAAACCCCTTTCCTAGAAACCCAATTCATGTCTTTGTGTATTGTTGTGTGACCACTGAGTTTAACCAGAGCCGTCTGTGTGTCCAGAGCTGTAGGACTATCCATTGGAGCCTGGTAGATTTACCAGTGGGCACATAACTGAGAACAACAGCGCTCCATACCCACACCCAGCATCCATCAATAGCCAATAGTTCGCCAGGGAGGGTAGGGTCCCATAAGCTCCACCCCCATTCTTGACCAACTCTTGACAGTCCTAGTGCAGGCAACTCAGCTGCTGTGACTTTAATCACAAGGGCCCTGTTGTGAGCACACTACAGAGTGTCAGAGCTTTCTGCCGTCACAACGCTTTCTGCCGTCACAACGCTTTCTGCAACATTCCCCCGGCTTCGGAGGCAGGAATGTCTTGTGAAGGCTGCACACTACACCATCGCTCATCTTCAGCATCTTCAACAACCACCAGTCTCCGCATTCGTCACCACTCACTGCAAAGAGAAACTCTGATTGAGTCTAAGAATAACATTTGTCTATGATTATAAACATGCACATTTAGAGGTAATTGGATATGATACCAATCTAGCAAACACAACAGCGGTAAGCTCCCACCTGAGCTTGTGAGCTCCCCAGCCATGGGTTTTTGTCCAAGTGAAGAATAACAAGCATGATTTCCTCTGGTAGAGCAGGCCTCCCTCCAATCCTAGCAGAAAGAAGCTGGTCCCCTCCATAGTGGTCCTGCTACTCTGGTAGTGGTAGGCACAGCTTGCCTGACGACTGGTGTTAGAGATGGTAGGATTCTCAGCAGAGTAAGACCTTCATGCCTCCCCCATGCCCAGCAGCTCACACAGCGCCTTCTAGCCCTCATACACTAGTCAGCAGGAGGCAGTTTGCAGTTCAGGTCCAGCGTGACTTCTCCTGCAGCTAAGGTTTGCCATATCCTCAGAAACAGGACCTTACCGCCTACTCTCTGTGGGCAACCAAGAGCAATGGCAATCGTTGTGCTTTGTTTCCAGAGCTGCTAGAGGCTTCCTGACTTACAACTCACAGAGAGGTAGCCTGCAGGAGCAATGGGATTTTTGTTTGATCACCCATGGAGTCTAAAATGGGCATTATCTTCTGGTAGAATATCTTCACTCAAACTCTTAAGTGTATTTTTAATTAGCTTATAGAATAGGAGGTGTCCATGCATATTGTTTGTCCATCCTTATTTAAGGGAACATTCTGTTATCCCCTCTGTTCCCTATCCCTAACCCCCTGCCCTGTTTAAATCCCAGTGTTCATTTTCTCTAGCTTCATCTTTAAGAGTTCTGTTGGCCAACCTCTTCAAGCCAATCTCTCCTGCACCCATGACCCTTTTGTGGCATCCTGGTTCCTACGGACATTCCAAGTTAACACAAAAAATTAGTTTGAAGCTGTGGTCCACATACGAGAGAGAACATGTGGTATATGTCTTTCTAGCCTGACTTACCTCATTTAGTTTAATTTTTTTGTTCCATTCCATCCATTTTCCTACAAACTTCTTAATTTCATTTTTCTGTAGATAGTGCTAAGTAGGATCCCAAGTGCATATGGACCACATTGCTGTTGATGGAATCTGGGCTGGTCACTTTTCCTAACTGCCGAGGTGAGATGGAATTTTAAAGTAGATTTGACTTGCATTTCTCTTATGGCTAGGGATGTTGCACACTTTTTAAAAAATGCTTATTAGCTATTTGTGTTTCTTCTGAGAACGCAGTCTCTTTTTATTGCGTTTGTTTGCTTGCTTCTTTTTCAAGACAGTGTCTTATTTAGACTTCTATTTCTCTGATAAAGCGCCATGCCCAGAAGCAGCATGGGGAGCTTACGGCTCGGCTCTTAGTTCACATTCCATCACTGATGTAAGTCAGAGCAGAAACTCAGGGAGGAAGTGGGAGGAGGAACTGAAGCAGAGGCGTGGAGGAGTGGTGCTTATGGGCTTGCTCAGCCTCCTTTCCCTACAGGACAACAGCCCCGGAAGTGGCACCACCCACATGATCTGTGCCTCCGTCCTGCCTCAGCATCCAGTCTCTAGCACATTTCCCTGTTGGTTTTTATCCCTGCCAGGTCACTGCACTCCTAGATTCTGATTGGCAGCCTTGCTGGAAGCCTGTTGCCATGGCTATCACTTCATCTTTACTTACAGCATTACCACCAGCAGCTGCATGGTTGTCTCCTCTTCTTGCTTGAGGGTCCTGCAATCTGGGATTTTTTAGATGGTGACAGTTTTCTTTATCTCCAAACTTTCCCTTTGCTTCTCTACACTCCTCTACAAAGTACGAGAGGAGCTCCCCTCAAAGGGCCTTGGTCTAGCTTCCCTCCCCTTTCTCTTATGGCCACACCCCTCACCAACTCCTTACCAATTCTTCCAGACCATGAAACAATCCCATAAGCAGAATGCATTTAGCTTATCAGAACAAAATGACCCCCAAATAACAATGGCTTGTCGTACGTAACACATTTATTTCTTGTCAAGGCTGATGGGATGATTAACATTGATTGTCCGTTTTATGGGATCTAGAATCATCTAGGAGACACACCTCTGCTCATGTCTGTGAAGGAGTTCTCCATCAGGTTAATTGAAACAGAAAGAGCCACTCTAAATGTGGCTGGTTCTGTCCAGGGGACTGGCATCCTGTGAGGAATGAGGAGGAGGAGGAAGATGAATACCAACAACCATCTCTAATAGAACAAGGGCATCACTTGGGGGAGAGGACATGCTGACAGAGAATCCCAAAAGTCACATCCCTAGAACAAAAATGGTCTTTGCTGGGATTAAGGATGGAGAAAGGGCATCTGACAGTCTACCTTGGAAAGGCTGCTAGTGAGTAATAGTGTCTGCCTTACTTCATACAAAATAAACCTCTCACAGCTTTAGTGTGAACCATGATTTAATTCACACACAAGAATTCAAAACATGGGTGCCTAGCAATGTTTTTGTGGGACAGTCCCAATTTCAGTAAAACTGACTTATCATCTTGAGAGGAGCTTTGTACGACAACAGCTTCGCTGCTCTCCTTGCTGACTTACGATAGACTTGGTTAGTGGTGGTCAGCTTTCCACAGAGATGGCAGTGCCTCATTTCTATGATCAGATTATAGGCAGCTTTAACTATGGGCCACCAAAGGGAAGGCAGGTGTGCCTTTTGCCCTGTCATTGGCCATGAAGTGATACAGGTGAGGGTGAACTCACCAGAATTGAGCCAGCACCTTGTAAAGCATCTATCTAAATAAGCCTCTTCAAAACTACCCTGCCTCGGGTATCTTGCTATAGCAACAGAACACTAACCAGTAAAAACAAATGTAAAAATATCCAGGATCTCACAAGATCAAATTGTCAATGTCTGACTTTTAATAATAAAAAAATACATCGTACTTTTTCTTCAATTCATATTCTCAGCTCTAGTTTGTTTATTATATGTTACTATTTCCAGGTGCACTATAGGTAGCAGTGTACCTCACTAACCTTTGCCATGACCTGAGTTTCAGCTGCTTCCACTAAGTCATTAAAGCTACTTTCCTGCCCCTTGGAGACCCCAGGACAGTGTCTACCTCTCCCTCTCTCCCTCCCTCTCTCTCTCTTGCCTGCCATAAAAAAAACAGCAAAAACATCACTCCATAGGCTTCCAGATAGTTCTTTTAAAATTTCTTTTGAGGAGTGCTAAATACCCTTTGTTTGATATCATACATAAATAAACTAAACCACCTTTCAGTAGAAAAAGGCAACATCCTTTAGCATAGGGGATTCTAATTAAGTTGGTATCATAAAAAATAGACAGTTGTTTCCAGATGTTTAACCATTGCCTATAATGGGACAAACCCAGCAAGTTCAAACACAGATGTTTTCTGCTTGGTTCTGAAAGACTGAGAGAATTTTCCAAGTGTTTAAATATTCATATACCCAGTTATATAAAGTTAAGTATAAAACTATTCAGCCAGCTTTGAGGTGAGGTGTTTTTTTGCCAAATATTCATTAAAGAAAATTACATTCATTTATGTGGAATATTTGTTTAATGATGCAAAGACATGTTACATTCTTTTATGTTGCATTTGTTTAGCTTTGTGAAGCTGTGCTATTTTGACTGCCTGAAATACCTGACTGGTCTAGTAAATAACCGAACAGCCAATAGCTAGGCAGGAGAGAGGGATGAATGGGGCTGCCAGGCAAAGAAAATAAACAGGAAGAACATAAGAGGAGGAGAAAAAGGAGCAAGAAAAGAAGGAGAGGAAGATGCTAGGAGCCAACCACCCAGCCACACAGCCAGATGTAATAAGGAAGAAAAGATACACAGAAATAGAGAAAGGTAAAATGTAAATGGAGACTGCCCATTTGTTCCCAGCTACCCAGACCTGAATAATCACATAGAAACTATTTTGATTATAACCCTACTTGATCTGTTAGCAAGGCTTCTTATTAACTAACTCTTACACCTTAAATTAACCTGTTTTTATTTTTCTGTGTATTACCATGAGGCTGTGGCTTACTGGAAAGGTTCTGGGTGTCTGTCTCCTTTGGCAGCTACATGGTGCCTCCTTGGCTCCACCTACTCTCTCTCTATTTCTTCCAGATTGGCTATAGTCTGCCCTGCCATAGGCCAAACATATACAGAAGGACATCCCACATCAGTAAAAGCCCAGAGGCAAAAGGTAGATGGGATAATTTAAGATAGGAAAAGCTGGATAGAAGCAAGCCAAGCTAAGGCCTGGCATAAGAGAGAATAAGACTCTGTGTGATTATTTGGGAGCTGGGTGGTGGGCCCCCAACAAGTAAAAGAAAAAAACAAAAACAGAAAACAAACCAACAACAGTGGCATCGTCATCTTTGTGGAAAGTTGACCATTGCTGATTAAGTCCATCCTGTCTTGAGCAAGGGAAACAGTGGTAGTACCTGCTTTTAGGAAATAGAAGATACCAGGGAATCTCTTTCATGTTTTTTCAAATAATCAGGAGCTTTCCACGGACAACTGCCCACAGCCTAGCGGTCAAGCTCTAGAGTTTCACCTCAAACTGCCTTGATGGTTTTCTTGTTCTACTCACACTTGACTACATTCCTGCCATTAAAACAGGTTACTTTTCTTTGTACTTGGGATTTCACAGATGAATACAAAACCTCACTGCACCACCTCACCACACCAGCCTTCATCCCTTCTGACGTCAGCTCACAGCACCAGCCTCATCCCTTCTGACATCAGCTCACAGCACCAGCCTTTATCCCTTCTGACACCAGCTCACCGCACCAGCCTTCATCCCTTCTGATGTCAGCTCACAGCACTAGACCTTCATCTCTTCTGACGTCAGCTCACAGCACCAGCCTTCATCCCTTCTGACGTCAGCTCACAGCACTAGACCTTCAGATTTAAGTACTCCTTCTAGCCACATAGATTGCTCTCGTTGCAGTGGAAACTGTAGTTGGTTGTATAAGCACCCCTTATCTTCTGAGACTACAAACTTGTGTATCACTGTCTTTGTGTTCTCACAGCGCTTCCTGCGTGAGATTCTGTAACTATTACATGATTAGGATGTTTATTAAGGATCTGTTTTAGGAAATCGCACTGATAGGCACTGTCAAAAATATATACACCAAGAGTAAGATGACAGGGGCACACATGTATGGAGTGCTATAACTTCTGGGAAATAATCTGGGAATCGTGGAGAAGGGTCATCCTATGAGGATGACTTTTATAATGAAAATACTTTGAATACAGAAGAAAGAAATTGAAAAAGCAGAAGAAAAAATGAAACGAGACAAGAATATGAGAAGACACCCCATGTTCATAGGTAGACAAAATTAATATAGTTTAGATAGCTATATTGCTAAAAATAATCTACAAAGTTGTTGCAATCTCCATCAACATCCCAACCTCAACCTTTGCAAAATTGGAAAAAGTTATCAAAAATTATATGGAATCACAAAATACCCCAGATAGTGAAAGCAGTCCTGAGCAAAAGGAACAATGCTGGAGGCCTCACACTGTCTCATTTCAACATAATCTACAGAGTCGCAGTAATAAGAGCAATGTGATACTGGCACAAAAGAGACGAGTGTCAGTAGAATAGGAGAGAAATTAACCCACAGAACCGCAGCCCCTGATTCTTAACAAGGTGTCAGAAACAATTAATGCAGAATAGAGAGTCTGGTTAGCAAACAGAACTGGAGAAACGGAGTTTTCACTTGTCAAAATGGATCAAATACCTTAGTGTGAGACCCCAAACCCTGAAACTGTTCAAGGAAAACATGGCTAAAACATTTCCCGACAGGGGTATGGGCAAGGACATGATAAAGACCCCAATTGCACAAAAAATAATACCAAGAATTGATCAACTGAATTGCATGAAATTGAAAAGTTTCTGCATGACAAAGGAAAAAACTGATTGGAGAAGGAAACCTACAGAATGAAAACAATATGTGCTAACCATATATCTGATAGAGGATTAATGTTCAGATCATAGAAAGAATTAAAATGGTAAGTAACAAGAAACTATAACAATCCAGTCAGTAAATGATTAAGTGAACAGGCAGTTCTCAAAATATGATGACCAATAGAAACATGAGAAAATGTTCACCATGCTTAGCCACCAGAAAAATACAAATTAAAACTACACGGAGACCCTGTCAGAACTGTCACCTCTGTCAGAACGGTTGTCATGAAGACAGTAAATGGAGCTGGTTCTGGTGATCATGGGGCCAAAGGACCCTTACACACTCCTTGGTGTGGTGGTAAACTGGTACGACCAATATGCAAATTAGTATGCACATCTCAAAAAATTAAAATACCACTATCACATGACCAAGTTTTCCCAGACCAGGGTATGCACCCAAAGGACTCCAAGCCAATAAACCACAGAGACACTGCTATTTGTGTATGCCATGGTCCCATTCAAAGGAGTCAAGCTGTAGAATCAGCCTCAATGCTATTCACAGACAACTGAAGACAGAAATCATATACTTCCCAGCAGGATTTTCCTAGAGAAAAGAATGAAATTATAACATTTTCTAGAAAATGTATGAAATTAGAGGTTATCGTATTATGTGAAATAAGCTATATTTTTAAAAAATCACATTTTCTGTCATTTATGCATCCTAGATTTTTATAAATACATGAAACTATTACATGTGTGCAACATAATTCTATTTTGTCTTAATAATAAAAACCCAGAGCCAGATATCAGGGTAAATGCTTAAAGAATAGAGAAGTAAAGGAACCAGTCACTAAAGTTCTTACTTCTACAAAATCCTCAGACTGAAAGTGTACAAGCTCCTATCTCCTCCTGCCTTATATTCCTCTCTCAGCCCAGCCACATCACTTCCTGTCTCCAATTTACTAGTGCTAGGATTAAAGACGTGCTCTGTTTCTCCTTTAAACTGATTCAATCTTGTGTAGCCCAGGGTGGCCTTGAACTCCTGATCTTCCTTCTTCCACTGGGATTAAAGGTATGGGATTAAAGGTGTGCACCACCGCTGTCTGGCCTTTATGGTTAACTAGTGGCTATCTCCACCTTCCGTTCTTCAGGCAAGCTTTATTTGTTAGAGCATAAATAAAATATCACCACACATGTCCATTTACAATTTAATTTTAAAATATATGATAGATATGTGTGATATATGACTGTATCAACTAGAGAAAGGGAAATAGGGAGAAGAAAGGAGGCTATGGGTAATTCATATGAATGAAGTGTGATATACTTGAAAGCTTATTTTGAAGTCAACTCTGTGTACAACAATAAATAAATACCAATAAAAATAAAATGTAAACAATTATAATCACATTTATGTTCAAAATAATTTAATAAAATAATTAAGCAAGTACTGATATAGTGTAACTTAATATGAAACATGTTTTATAAACAGAATTTGAAATATAACTTTAGTTCCTTTTCAAAAAATAGTTTTCTGCTGAATGTGGTGGTGCACACCTTTAGTCTCTGAGTTTGAGGTCTGGTCTTCAAAGTAAGTTCTAGGACAGCCATGGCTACACAGAGAAATCCTGTCTTTAAAAAAACCCAAGAAACAACAGCAACAAAACCTGCCACATCATTTTGTGTGTGTGAGTATGTGAGTGTGTATGTGTGTTTATGTGTGAGTTAGGGACAACTTGTGGTGTGTGTACTTGCCTATGGCCTGTTTGAGGCAGCCACTGGCGTTCACTGCTGTATAACAAACCGTCTGGGCCTGGAGCTCCTGGAGGTTCTCCTGTCTGCCTCCCATCTCTTCCAGACATGCCAGGGCTGTAACCTGTAGATGTGGGTCACAGTGGCAGGCTTTTTATCTGAGTTGTGGATTCAAACTCAGGTCCTCATGCTGAGTGCTTTACCGGCTGAACCACCCCTTCAGCCCAAACTTTGGTTTCTTAAAAAAACCTTTTTGCAAGTTGAAAAAAAAAAAAAAACCCACACAGATCCTTTTAAAGAAAAAGAAACCAGTGGCAGCTCGCAGGCTCATTTGAATGGCTTCCATCAAATCAGTTCTTAAAACAAACCATAACAACAATCATAAAGCTTGTGGTTATGGCATGGTTTGTTTTGACTTTATTTAGTTAGGACAGAGTTCACTATGTTGCTGGGGCTGGCCACGTCAAACTCAGCAAAAAAATTGAGGCTGCTCTTCAACTTGTAATCTAAGCGTCCCAGTTTCCTGCGCGCTGGGATGACAGGTCTAGGCCACCATGCCATTTCTGCACATCACTCTTGAGATTTATAAAACTGAAATACATTTAAAATTTTAAAATATTATAGTCGATAAAATGACACCTTATTGCGTGGCCTTCAAATTACCCGCCACCAGCTGGGAAGAACCCATAGACAGTGACACGGGGCCCGGAGTCCATTAAGTCTCAGGGCTCCCTGCAAAGGCCTCTGTCCTTGTTGGGAAGGTTTGCAGCATTCTATGGAGCAAGCATTTCTGGCTAGGTCCTAGCACAGCAACCCTTGTGATGTGGTCGGTAGGTGACAAGGGATGTGAGAGGGGATGCCAAGAAAGGGAAAATGCTTGAAATCAAGAAGTCTAGCCCCGAGTCAGAAAGGCCCAGAAGGGTCCCGGGAGCCTGAGAAACTAGCCTTCCTGAACAGTGCCTTTGGAGAGGTTTGCTCTTCGGCTTTCCATTCCACTCGTGCATTAGTCTCCACAGTGAACTGATTGATAGGTAAGCACCGTCGTCAGTCATAGGTTAGGAAATGAACCGAAGACAGGAAACAAAGTCACAAAGCGCTGGCCAACCAGAAAGCCTAGATTCGAATTCAGCCTTGCCTGGCCACAGTCTAAGCTGTAACTAGTGTGCAGCCCTGGCCCGTGGGTTTGTTTGCTTTTGCTTTTTAAATGGCAGCCAGGAAATGTTATGAGGAAGGCTGCCCTTCCCCCCCCATCCTCCCATGCCATGTCAGTCACTCAAGGTATGATACCAATCAAAACTGCCTGCATCCTCCAGGAAAATGTGGGGAGGAAGGAGGAGAATTGGAAAGTAGTTTTGGGTGGAAGGTCAATTAGTCATGCTTAGAGAAGGAATTTCAGAAGGCTCTTAAAACATTTCAACTCCAAACACCTTTGAAGTCAGCTCTCTGTGCCCAACCTTGTTCATAGTAGTTGTTGTTTTTGAATTTTTATGTGTATGTTCCTGCATGAGTTTATGTGCAGTGTGTGTGTGTGTGTGTGTGTGTGTGTGTGCGCGTGCGCGCGCGGTAGTTTCAAGAGGCCACAAGAGGGGGTCAAGTCCCCTGGAACTGGAGTTACAGGTGGTTCTGAGCTACTACTCGGGTGCTAGAAACCAAACTCAGTCCTCTGCAAGAGCAGTCAGTGCTCTTAACTGCTGGCCCCTCTCTCCAACCTGGTTGTGGTTTTGCAGAACACAGTTGGTTTCCATTTAGGTGGATGCCAAGTTAAAACAAGCATGGCCCAGAAATGAGAGTGGAGAAAGATACCTTAACTGCAGCAAGCATGGAGAAATGAAATTTGCTTCCAAAGTGATGCGCTCCTCAAAAGAAGCCGGGGCTTTGGTTTGGAGATCCTCACATCCTCATATGCACTTGAGGGCTGCTCACATTGCTTGGAAGTTATGATGAGGAACACTCCGCTTAAGGTCATAGTTCAAGAAGGAAAGCAAGATGGCAGCATGACTAGCTCAAAGTCATGTAGTTGGGTTTGAAAGATTCAAATGGTGGCTAGAACTCTGGGCTATGCCAGCTTGTGTCATAAACACAGTGGACAAGCTATCTCCAAGTGTGCTTGGCTCTCTCCAAGAGTTTAAGTTGGATAAAAGGAAAGGCCACACAGAAGGTGTGTTAGTGTAGAAATTTGCCCCTAATAATGCCTGAGAGTCATTTAGTGGCCAACAATTTGACTCTGGATTTTTTATTTAATTTTTTAGTGGGAGGAATGATTGAAACAGGGTCTCATGTAGCCTAGGCTGGCCTTGAATCCACTATACAGGAACTCGCCATCACCTCCCAAGTACCGAGATTACAAGCCCGTGCCACCACACCTGGTTTGATGTAGTCATGGTCTACTCCTCTTTCTGTTGAAAGAAAACAATTAAAAACAAATCTCTCTCCTCCACTAAAAAGGCAGTTTGAATATAAAATAAGATATAAAAAAGTATGTTTCTTGTGGGCCCCTCTCTCAAATTATCCCTTGCTATGTTCATGTCTAACTACTGTCAGTGTGGAAACCTCAGCTCTTGTCCTAAAGGGAACAGGAGACATTTACTCTGGAGCCATTTTGAGTGACTGTGGTCAGAGAACACAGATGTAGGTCACCCCAAATTGCATGTTTCAACATGGATGCAGTTTCATGAGGTTTTTATAGTTTTACAAAATGAAGAAAGCCATAAATCAAGGCAACTTTAAAATACATTGGTGGGTATAGCGTAGAGGCAGGTACACTGAGACGGGGCTGGGTTTTGCATAGACCTAAAATGTTATCTGATGACACTCCTAGCCCTTGGACTGGTGGAAACTAGTGTGCTGCTAAGTTAATAGCTTCTAAGAAGTTTTCATTTATTATCTCAAGGTGTTAGTTCAGATACAGAGTCGGTCAAGGAGTAGCTGCTCCAGAAAGCTATATCTAGCCCAAGATAAAGAAATTAGCCTATGGACCTATAAAATTGTAATCTCTCCACAGCAGTAAAATTTCAGACAGTCTGTTAGTCTCTGAAAACACAGACTCCTTCCAGGAACTGTGTTCCCAGCCAGACACCACTTCTTTTCAGGAATTTTTCTTCACATTGTGCTTTAATAGATTCCAAATGTAAGAGCAAACATTTGACTCGTGTCTTTCTAGGCTTGGCTTATTTTGTTTAATGTGATATTTTTAGTTCCATCCGTTTTTCTACAAATAATATCATTTGTTCTTACAGATAGAAATGCCACATTAACACCCAGAAAAACCTCGGGGAGTTTCCTGATGCTCTACCTGATGTGCCACCTGGATCTGGCTTTCTTGCCTTTGTTGTTTTTGTTATTGTTGTTGATGATGATGTATTTCACGTCAGTCTGCAGTTAGAAAATTGATTTCGTTGTTGTTGTTCACTAAGGGAAAACTTAATTCTTCAGAAGAAGCATGTTTTACTCACAGTTTTGTTGCTGTGATTAGGAAGGATTTGTTTGGATTTGTAGTTCCAGAGGGCTAGAGTTCATAATGGCAGGAACAGGAAGCTGAGAACTCACACCTTTACCCTCAAGCAAGAAGCAGAAAGCAAATAGAAATCTCTAGACCCTTTAAACTATCAAAGCCCAGCCCTAGTATCACACTTCCTTCAGCAGGGCCGTACCTCCTAAACCTTCCCAAACAGCTGCCAACTGGAGGACAGGTATCTAAACATCTGAGACTATGGAGGACACGCTCATTCAAACCACCACAGACCCTAAGCACAAACAGGATGGTTTTTTTGCAAGAGAGAGAGAGAGAGAGAGAGAGAGAGAGAGAGATGTTCTCTCGTGTGTGTGTGTGTGTGTGTGTGTGTGTGTGTGTACACACTCATGCACATGCTTCTTGCAGATCTCGGTTCCCTACCTCCACCATGAGGGCTCCAGGGACTGAACTTGAGTCATCAGGCTTGGCAGCAAGCACTTTTACCCACTGAGTCACCTTGCTGCCCCGAGAGTATTTTAAAGAAACACTTGTGCCCCTCACTTTGGCTGTCAGACTATTGAAACAACGGACCCTGAATAATTAAAATTTCCCTGGGAATCTCTACGTGGGGTGTGGGGGGTGCCAGCCAGAGAAGGAGCTTTCCATCTAGGATGAGACTCTATATAGCTCTGACCACTGCACAGGACAGAGGTAAACCAAAGTGACAACAGTTTAATGATGGGCAAGTCCACTTGGACCAGGACTTCTCAGTTGTAAGCAGCTCTAGCCTTCTGTTGAAACCTATACCTGTATTTCAGGACCCTTGAGAGAGATTTGGGGGTCACTGGGCTGCTTTATTTGCCCACATTGAATACACTCCTCTTTCTGCTTTTCACTGCCATGGCTGTTTAACTGTGAATGGGTAGCCAAGTGTAGCTTTTACCCTAAAAACCGCAGTAATACTCAGAGGAAGTAAATTTTGCTCTTTCCTTTGAAAGACCCCAGAGCGACCCCACTAGTTTGCCCATCATAGCTATGCATTTCTGCTTACCCCTG